>CM046840.1:21921249-22185280 GCA_025618425.1 Heliocidaris tuberculata
AATACGTGGTTACATTTGATAATTCAGTGGGATTATGAAAGTGCTAGTTTTCTGTACTGATTTGTTATATGGATAGATAGTAGAGTAAATACTTCAGCTTTTAAAGTTGTATGAGTAAGACAAGCTGTCGCACTGTACACGCCCCTGGGCGTGGCTCGATGGATCTCACCGAGGTCCCCTCATGGCGTGTACTTTACTGCCTGTGTTCCATTCGTGCGTGAATTATGAAATATCGGCAATAGCTTTTTATTGTTTGATGTTAAGCCGTGAAGAGGCGAGAATGGTGATCGATTGCGAACTCCGCGGTCAACTCCCTTCTTCAAATTTAGCCCTGGACCAAACGCTATACCTAACCCACTAGCGTATCCAAGGGGGGCAGACTGCCCCCTGACAACTTTTGACATGAAAAAATAATTCCCCCCCCCCCCTTTTAGACCTTTTTTGGGGGGCCATGTTATTTGTATAAATGTACAAAGAATGGGGCAATTTATACCGTATCGCAACTGACTAAGCAATAACAACAGAAATTTTGAATTTTTAAGAAAAAAAAAACTTTTAAAAAATACCGTTAAACACTTCTCCTAGTATATGAAGTTAAAAGTTAAATAGGTTGATATGAATAATTTTTTTTTTTGTTGTTGTAAATCTTATATTTCACTCCAGTTTGCAACCACGTATATCTACCAAATGAATGAGCTGAAATCAGTTTTAAATTCATCCTTTTATAATGTTTTTCTTTAAAATATCTGACATGATTCATTTCATTAAACTTTCGACAAATTGTTAATGTTTATTACTTCATATATGTTAATGTTTGTATTTTTGTTTGAATATTAAATCATATTTCTTATGTATATTGCATGTAAACAAGAATGTCTAAATATTGACAATAAAACAAATCATTAAACATAAAATATAAAACATATTTTTTACTATGTCTCAATGTATGGGAAACAAAAATAAAATGGTCTCTACCGTATAGGTAGTATTTTTTTTACTTGTAGTTGCTCAAGACTTTCCAGATCTCACCATGCTCATCAATAACGATTGATAAAAGTAGTCAGACCTTTACTGGTTTTCGCAACGACCAAGAACGTTGGTTCTGCCAATCAAACATAATGGACATGAAAGAGTGTAATAATTATTGGCTCACACATTTTCCAGTAAGCTTCCAGAATACTGCCCGAGGTCTCTCTGATATCAAAGTGTCCTTTTTTTTTTTTCTTTCTTTCTTTTTTTTTTACTAAAAGTGCCCCTTTTCCTTTCTAAAAATTCCCCTTTCCCCTTCTGATAAATGTCCTTTATTTTCCTTCTAATACGTGCCCCTTTTCAAATCTGACTATTACCCCATTTTCTCTCTAATACGTGCCCTTTTCTCCTTTGATAAGTGAATTTTTAATTCTGATAGGTGCCCCTTTTCCCTTCTAATAAGTTCCCATTTTCCCCTTCTGATAACTGCCCTTTTTCAAATCTTATAAGTGTCCCTTTTACTATTTAATATGTCCTCTTTTCCTCTTCTAATAAGTGCCCCTTTATATATCTTAAAAGTGCCCCTTTCCACCTCTAATAAGCGCCCTTTCCTCTTGTAATAAGTGCCCTTTCCTCTTCTGCTAAGTGCCCCCCCCCCCCACTTTGAAAGACGCTCCACCGCCCCTGTCCTTTTATTTTCATGACACCTACATCCAAGCAGTGGCGGCACCAAGGGGGGCATGGGGGGGGGCATTTGCCCCCCCCACATGGTGTCAGAAGCTTTGCCCCCCCCCCAGTTGCCCCCCCCCCCAATAATTTTCGGAGTGAAAAAAAATAAAAGGGTGGAAAATGAAAAAAAAAAGAAAAGGAAAGAAAAAAGTGAAAAAGGAATGGAGAAAAGAAGGAAAAAGAAAGAAAACGGAAACTTGGAAAGCCGAATAATTTCTGTACATTTCAACTATAATAGTGTCAAAATTTTTGCTCTCTCGCTTCGCTCGCTCGCAATACAGACCTATAACTCCTACCACATAATCAGGCCGCGAGATGATCAAATGTCCTCATATTGGGGTAGTTTTATAGCCAAATAATCATTTCTGTACATTTTCACCACAAAAAGTTTCAAAATTTTTGCCCGTTCGCAATGTATAACTACCACCTTATTATCGGGCAGCAAGATGCTCAAATGTCCTCATATCTGGGTAGTTTCATAGCCGAATATAATTTCTGTACATTTTTACGACAAAAAGTGTTCGCAATAAATAACTACCACCTCATAATCGGGCAGCAAGATGCTCAAATGTCCTCATGCATATTGGGGTAGTTTTATAGCCGAATATGTAATTTCTGTACATTTTTATTACGAAAAATGTCAAAATTTTTGCTCGCTCGCTTCGCTCGCTCGCAGTATATAACTAACACCTCTTTATAATCGGGCAGTTCAGCTAGATATAGCCGAATATTCTGTACATTTTCACTACAAAAAGTGTCAAAAATTTTTTTTGTCCGCCCTTGCCCCCCCCCCAACATTTTCTTTTGCCCCCCATTTGCCCCCCCACTTTAAAAATCCTGGTGCCGCCACTGCATCCAAGCAACCACTAGATCACGCCCTTTGCTCAGCATGCAACCTTTCTGACCGAGTTTATTGTAAAGGAGATAGACGTAAGTTCAATTGTGATTTTCCTACTTTGTACAGTTTAGATTTTCATAATGCATATACATATATTAACTAATATCAGTTCAGAATTTCTTTATAAATCAGTTAACAGATGAATATGTCCTTATGCTTCTTTAACTTTCATGCATGTGAAATAAATGCACAGTATTTGAACCAAAAAATAGTTTCGTAAGCTAAACTAGGCCGTACGACGAATTTAATTCATTTATTTGAAAAAACTAATGGTATTTAGTGTAAGATGTATGTTCAAGGATCTAGATTGTTTTCTCATGATTTATGAGAATTTGCATTATAACAATTTTGTAGCTAGAAAACGGTAGAGTATTTTTGTATTGTGTCTGGTTAAGGAATGAATTCTCCTGCATGCAGTCGCATCGTGACTGACTTCATTTGCGCTAGCAGGGCTAGCAAACTATTGCTGCAGTTTAAGGTCATGTCAAGGACACTAAGCGAAGTGGATACGGTCATTTTGAAGGACGAGCCAAGGTCACACGGCAGAGCTGACCGTTGGGCAACCGCCGATGAAGATCACAGCAGGGACATTCGGCCGAGTTTGAAACGAGCTTCAAACTTAATCTTTTGCACCAAATCGCGTCTGCAATCATTCCGGACTTTCTTTATCATTCTCTGAATGTATTTAGTTAAAATAAAGACGGGATAGCATAATACCATCGGGTGTTAAAAGAATTAATGTTTTATTAGAAAGTTTATTATCCCTCGTAATTGAGTATCTTATTTCAGTTACACTAAAGCAAATCTAAATATTATTTTATGTATTTGTCTGCTATCTTACACAACATAACATAATAAAGGGAAGTTATCAGGCATTACATATTCCCTTTAAAAAAAAAAAAAACAATGTGGTGATCTTGTTATTTGTGTATGTGTTTAAAGGCGCCTAGTGGTGACAGGCTCATTAGCATAAATCGTGCAGGTCTGACCTACCACAACGATTTCTAATTAATTTTCCACTAAATCAATGGGGGGGGGGGGGCATTTTCGAACGATTTCGCACTTACGTCATCTTTCTCTTTCTCTCCCTCTGTTATTCCATCCTTGTCTGTCCACTCCTCATTTCCATCTCCAGTCTCTACCCTCACTCCCTTCTCTCTCTCTTCCGGTTTATCCCTCTCTTTCTCTCTCTCTCTCTCTCTCTCACTCTCTCACTCTCTCGATTTTGTACCCTTGGGATTGTTCTGTATGTTCAGTCATTAATGCAATGGACGATGTGACTCCACCCCTCCATCTGTGAATTGCGTTTATTCTTTTTTTTTAAATGGAATTTAAAAAAAAAATGATCATTTTCTTCCCAGTTTTCGTGAAATTCCGTTAAAGCCTCGTTCCCATATGACGAGGGGGGAAATGATAGACGTAGTGCGACTCACATTCTGTAACATTCTGAAGGTTGAGTTCTGGGAAAGGTAACAAATAATTTGTGAGATTTTCATTCTTTTTATGTTAGTTTGGAAGATTATCATAGTAGAAATGTCCCCCTGATAAGGATTGCTCTTCAAATGCCCTAACATTCAAATTATGACAAGAAACAGCTGAAATGTTCGAGCCGAACATTTGTGTGTAGTCCCATATGCACATTTTCTTGTGTGCAGTGCATGTGACTCTCAGCAGGATTAAGTCAATTTCTTATCATTTTGGTGATTCCAAAACCTAACAGCGTACACCACTACTGATGTGCTATATAATCAACCTTTCCAAATTGATTTGAGACAGTTTCTTTCACAATTCAATCTCTTGACCAGAACTCAACTTTCTCTTTAAAGGTGTAGTCCACCCTGATATCAAGTTGGTTTTAGAAGAAGGAGAAAAGTTAAAGAAACAGTTTAATGAAAGTTTGAGCAAATTCCGACAAGAAATAACAAAATTTTGAATTTTTGAAGTTGTAAATTGGCAACTCCCATTTGCCCTGTACTAAAAGACAAAAATTTTCCACTTTTTCTAAGGAAAAAAATTAATGAAACATGGAACCTATGGATATAATCATTGCACATGTTTTTTTTTTAATACAGTCAATCTATACATTCAGCACTTTCTCCTGTCAGTTCAGTGAAAAGGGAATTTATATCATTATTGTATTTTTGCCAGCATAAGGAATAACATAGCAAAATAAGATTAATAAAAAATAATAATGATTTAATTAAGAGATAAAATAACGGGGTAACTTCGCTAGTCATAAGGACCGCTATCCATAACACGTGACTAAATGAATAGCGGTTTTGTATTTTTATAATTGCAACCTCACAAATTTTGAATATATTGTTTGCTCGCTATTCAAGTCATACTACAAAAATGTAAAGCATGATGGTAAAGTTGTATCTAGGACATGTAAAGAGAAAAACTATATACATGTTTACACACCCTCACCCTACACTATATATATATATATATATATATATATATATATATATATGGCCCTTGAGGGAAATCATACCCCCCACCTATGAGGACCTGTCTACGCCAATGATTCATAAGGACATCCTTTCATAAGGAACACTATTCATAACTACTCATAAGGACCGCTATTCATAGCGCGTGTTAAATGAATAGCGGTTTTCTATGAATAGCGGTTCTTATGAATAGCGAGCGGACCCGAAAATAACAATACCGATAATAATGATACTTATTTTAAAAAATTAAAGCAACAGAATTTACTTGATATCTATAATTTATACTAACATAATCTTTTTTTTTTAGGGGGGTGCTGTATTGTATGTAGAGTATCCATTAAAAACACTGCTTATTATTTCCCATCTCCGAAGAAATATACATGTACATGTATAACTTCATTTTAGAGTTTAATGAAATAAAATGATTACAAGATCTTTCAAGCTTGCTGGCAACTTTTCAACAAATGTGTCTCGCCTTTAATATCCTCATCTTTGTACAAGGCTTTGCATGAGTTTCCAGAAGTTCATCCTCGCAAATTCTGTTATGCTGCAATAAATATAGAGGGATAATGTAACAAAACGATAAGATTACAAATAAGAAGGTTCAGAAATGTAAGATTCTTTTTTTTTTTTTTTTTTTTTTTTTACTTCTTCGTGGAATCGGTGGACTTTCATGTCATTTCAGAAATTCACATTCATTCTCCAACATAATGGTTGGTCTTGTGATGTAAATTTCCGTAATTGCTCAACGTTAAGAAAGGTTTTGACAAAAGATAAATCATAAATACAGACACTACTAATTTTTTTTTTTTCCAAGTATTTTTCCCTCCACAGGGATTTTATTGATTTTCAGTCACAACAAATTAACAAACATATTCAAGGTAAATCACATTTATAATGTAAATACATAATACAATAATAACCCAAAATAATTCAGAATACAAATGTTTCTTGAACTGTCAGGTTCACACGAATTCCATGAATACTCCATTTTCAATAGAGCATTCATGGAATCCATGGGGGGAAAAAAACAAAAAACCACGAAACAATACAAACACATACATGTATCATCATTTGAATATTGGGGTATACAATTACTTATTTTTGACCACTATTAGTTATTTTGAAAATACAGCGCCAGTCGGCACCTCCGATAACCCGTTCGCACTATTCAGCTTAGAACAACAATAAAATGGTCCACCAACCACATTGTTCCGGCCGAACAACGCGAACATGCCCACAAAGAAAGCCAACTGGCACTGTATATATGAGATATTCGAAACCTTAAAGATGTATCGTCATGTAAACAAATTTCTGAATTGAAACCATTTTCTTGCAAATTTATCATTTCTACAATTCGAATCTGCTATGTACTTTTCATTTTTGAAATAATTTATAAGCGAAACTTTAATATTATCAAAATCGAGCAGTTGTTTCTTTATTTTGCAAGTATATACCATCTGTCTCACCACTATAAGTATACAATTCAATGCAGAATTATTTGAACCTCTTAAACCAAACAATTTATCTTGTAGTGAGAATATCATTCTATTTCCGGTTCCAGTGTATATCCAGTGTTCCAACCTATCCCAAATATGTTTAACATGTGTACATTCACATAGCAGATGGATAACAGACACTACTAATACTTAATTTATAACTTCCTACTCTCCCACTCCAAAAATGTGGGTACCACCCCCCCCCCCCTTCATGTCCTACTTTCATTCCCAATGTAGACTCAGAGATTTTATGCAATATGAAGTAGAAGGATGTAGATAAAGATCTACTTTAGGTCTATGACACCCCTACTCTAGCCATATTGGAAAAACATATCTGAAAATTTCAAAATTGTATTGCTTGTTGTCAAATTAATGTGGGTTTTTTTTTTTTTTTTTTTTTTTTTTTTTTTTTCTTTTTTTTTTTGAGGGGGGGGGGCTTCTAACGTTAGACTGCTTCTACTTGACATGTTTTTATCACAACAGCAACAACAACAATACCTAAAATTAACAAATAAAAACCAAAAAGATGTGGAGGGGTTTAACATTTAGACCAAGAATATTGATTTGTAAACTTAAAGATATTTCAGATTTAGTTTCAATGCAGAATTGCATTAAAATTCCTTCTGTTTGGGCTTAATTCGTCTCCTCACTCACCCTTCATATACGCTAGTGAATATATGCCCTATACGGCTATACGTCTAATTTTTAGTATGCAGCATTTAAGAAAGTGTTGATGATGCTTTGACATATCTTTTGTACTCAGTTTGTAAACATCTCGATGATTGTGTTGGGGGATATGCCAGAGTGTTGTCTGTTGATTTTTCATCGGGCTTTCAACACGATCATTCCACATCAATTGGTGGAAAAATTACACTCTCTTAAAATAAATCCAAATTTATCACTCTGGATAAGTGATTTCATGACAGACAGGAAGCAAAGGGTATGTCTTGGTGAGGTAATGTCAGAAGGAAAAACTCCAAACACAGGAATTCCTCAAGGGTGCGTCCTGTCTCCAACGTTGTTTACTTTGCTAACCAATGATTTTACAACCCAACCTGAATCAGATTGTCCTATATTCAAATACGCTGATGATACCTGTATAATTGGTCTGATAAGTAATAAAAATGAAGTGGCATACAGAAGTACTGTTGATGATTTTGTTCAATGGAGTGAACAGTCTTCTCTGGTTTTGAACATCAAGAAAACTCAGGAAATGGTGATCGATTTCCGTAGGAGTTCCAGAACTGACAGTACTCATATATACCCTTACGTTTTAATAGGGAAGCTGTAACTCAAGTGTCTGAATACAAATACCTTGGTACAATCATTGATAACAGGCTTGATTGGGTCAAAATCACCACTAGAATCCAGTGTAAAGGAAATCAGCGCATGTTTCTCCTGAGAAAACTTAAGTCATTTCATGTGAGGTGTCAAACTTTAAGTTTGTTCTACCAGAGCACCATTGAATCTGTTATTTCTTTCTGTTGTTTGGCATGGTTCCACAGCCTCACTGCGTGAACAGGGGGAAACTGAAGAGGATAGTTAAAAATGCAAGTAAGGTCATAGGGGTTCCTGTTAAGCATCTTGAGGAGATTGTAGAAAGAGCTATTTTAGCCAAACTCGAATTAATTATTAAAGACCCATCTCATCCTCTTCACACTGAAATCACGTTAAACGGGTCTGGAAGAATCAGATTGCCCCGTATGAGGACAAATAGATTCAGACAATCTTTCCTACCAAGTGCAATGATAGCATACAATAGGAAGTTTGTTAGGTAATCCCACATTTTTGCCTTTACATGTAAGGCTACTATGTACTTTGTTTTATTCTTGCAATATAATATGCCTTGTATGTACACCGGTTGAATATTACAATCCCAGATTCTTGCCTTTACATGTATTGCTACAATGTACTTTGTTTATGCTATGCTTGCTTTAACACCGGCTGAATATCAGTGTACAATGCCACTCTTTGTTTCAGGATAAGGAGATGCACTGTTTATGTACGTACCCTTCTTCTTCTTCTTCTTCTTCTTCTTCTTCTTCTTCTTCTTCTTCTTCCTCTTCCTCTTTCTTTCTTTTCTTCTTCTTCTTCTTCTTCTTCTTCTTCTTCTTCTTCTTCTTCCTCTTCCTCTTTCTTTCTTTTCTTCTTCTTCTTCTTTTTTTTCTTCTTCTTCTTCCTCTTCCTCTTTCTTTCTTTTCTTCTTCTTCTTCTTCTTCCTTTTCCTCTTCCTCTTTCTTTCTTTTCTTCTTCTTCTTCTTTTTCTTCTTCTTCTTCTTCCTCTTCCTCTTTCTTTCTTTTCTTCTTCTTCTTCTTTTTCTTCTTCTTCTTCTTCCTCTTCCTCTTTCTTTCTTTTCTTCTTCTTCTTCTTATTATTATTATTCTTCCTCTTCCTCTTTCTTTCTTTTCTTCTTCTTCTTCTTCTTCTTCTTCTTCCTTTTCCTCTTCCTCTTTCTTTCTTTTCTCTTCTTCTTCTTCCTCTTCTTCTTCTTCTTCTTCTACTTCTTCCTCTTCTTTTTCTTCTTCTTCCTCTTCTTTTTCTTCTTCTTCCTCTTCTTTTTCTTCTTCTTCCTCTTCTTTTTTCTTGCTCTCCTTTTCTTCTTTTCTCCTCCTCCTCCATCCTAGGCTCCTCCTTTCTTCTTTTCTCTCTCCCTGCTCTCTTAGGTACATGTATAATTATGTAATCTCGCTTTTTGCCTTTACATGTAGCTATTAAAAACATACGGTATTATGCAAGTTAATGTTCCATACATACTTTGTTTGAATATTGGAGTGTACACTGCCACACCTGTCTCAGAGTTAGGGGAAATACTGGTTGTCTATTTTACAAATGTATGTACCCTTTTTCGTTCTTTCTTTTTTCTTTTTCCTTCTTTTCTCTGTCTCTCTCTCTTTCTCTTTCCTTTCTTTTCCAGCTTTTTTCTGTTTTTCTGTATTTTCCTTCCTTTTGTTTCTGCCTTCCCTATCTTTCGTATGTACTCTTTTCTTCTCTCTCTTCTCTCTCCTTCCTGTTTTTCATTTCTTTTTGTTCTTCTCGTTTCTTTGTTCTGCATGGTTTTCTGCAAGACCTGGACCTCTTGCTTGTACTCTATTTCTTTTGTATACTGTTTATGTAGTTTTATCATGGAATAATAATGTATTATATTGTCATGCCTTTTTATTCTCAATGTGTTAATATATTTTTGATACATGTGCATTAATATGTTTTTCTGTATTCATTCTTATCCATCATGTGCAATATTCTGATATGTATTTTTATGCTTGGAATTTGGAAATCAGACTGTAACCCAATTTTTATGCTTGTTGCATGACAATAAATGAATCACTGAATCATTGAATCATTGAATCATGGGCCCCTGTATTTTCCACTGTTTCGCTACCATTTCAGCCTGATTTTACTGGACCTCTTATATGCTTTGTCAATCAGGCATGTTGTTTTATATACAAATTCACGAAATGGACAGAAAGCATTCATCCCATACCTCTATGGTTTAAACACTAGCGTCTTGCCAGGGGCCAAGAACGGCTCACTATCCACAATTAATTGGCTGTAGAGAAGAATGAGATAGAGATAGAGCTGAAAAACAATTGCTTCTCTTGCTTGTTTCGGGTCTGTGAAAAAAACATATATTGTTTTTCCCCCTTCCACAGGGTTCTTTATTTACAAAAAACAAATTCAACAAATACAAATAATCATATACTTTCATATTCAGGATCGTGCAACAGAATGAGTAAACAATGACATAACAATGAACATCACGGCCCAAACTTAAGGGCAGAGAAAAAATAAAGATTTCTTTTTTTCAATACATATGATATAAAACAATACATAGTAAATTGATCATTTTCATGTTGTCACGCTGCCAACACTCTCAAAACATTTTCTGAATAGAAACCATTTCTTCAGTAATTTCTTTTCTTTGAGATTCGTTTGATAAATGTATTTTTCCATTTCGTAATAACATTTTACAGCTAATATAATTTTCTCAAATGAAGGTAATTGATTTTGTAATTTGGCATGAAATATTTCTCGTCGTACAACCATCAGTATACAGCTTAGTGCATTGTTATTGATACCGGAAAATCTAAACAACTTATTTTGATTTGTAAGTATAACCTTTTCCCCAGTATTATGAAGTACCCAGTATACTCAAACTTAGACCATATTACATTCGTGTACTGACAAGAGCAAAACACGTGTATAATGGTTTCTTCACTGTTATTACAAAAGGTGCATTTTTTATCAGTTACCACACCAAATTTCAACAATGCATCTCTCATATATAATATTCTGTTTAAAATCTTGATTTGGAACCATCTCATATTGGTATCTATTGATTGAAAAGGAATTAAACAATATGACCCCCATCGTTCATCCTGAATATCTAAGATTTTTTTTCCACTTTATAAGACTTTTACATTCTTTGACTTTGTATTTTAAAAAAGACTGATAAATATGGGAACAACCAGATTTTGTTTTCACTATAAGGTGCAAAGCTTCAGGAATTATAGGTTCTATGGCCTTTGGAATTACACGTGTACTCTTTTCAAAACCTGACCGAACATCATTACATAGACCATAGTACTGGAGAAAGTTTGTTTGTATTATTTTTTAATAACATGTATGATTACGAGTCAAGAGAGGCCTACACTCCCGGTAGGCCTGGAAACATGCATTAATTATACTTGATCTACCGTGAAATTTTATCACACACCAACGATGTACAATTCAAATTGCAATGTTGAAAGGGAAAAAAATAACAGAAAGTGGAATTTGTTTTTCGAAGTCTCGCTTCAAGAGAGATATGCACTCATTGTAGTTTTAACGCATCGCTATTCCTTGTTAGCTTTTTAAAAAAAAAACTCATTTAACTATACTTATCAACGCAGCATAATACATTAAGAGGGGTGTGACTGCTTTTCAAATATATCTTCATTTATTACGTTTTTATCACTACTCATTAATTATTAGCTTCTCCTCTGCCTCTTCCTACTCTACAGGATGATTCTAGTACACGATAACCAGATAACTCATGAGAAAGAAATGATAACATATAGGACAGCCGACCAATATGTATTGATACAAACGTGTCCTTTTTACCAGAGACGGCGCTCCGGGGGCACAGTGCCCACCACCACTTTTACGAACGCGCAAAAAGTGTCCCTTTCACTCTTATAAGTGCCCCTTTTCCTTTTTAATAAATGCCCGTTTTACTTTTTATAAGTGCTCTTTTTCCCCTTCTGATAAGTGCTTTTTTTTTCAAATTTGATAGGTGCCCCTTTTTCTATCCATTAAACTGCTCTTTCCTTCTCCTAATAAGTGCCCCTTTTCAAATCTGATGAGTGCCCCTTTTACTTCTGATAAGTGAAAATTTTCCTTTCTTATAAATGCCCCTTTACCATTATGATAAGTGTCCCTTTTCAAATCTTATGGATGCCCTTTGCTTACTTCTCTTAAACGGGTGTCTTTTTTCCGCAATGCCCTTTTCACCTTTTGATAAACATGATAAATGACACTCCACTCCTTATTTCATGACTGTTCTACAGACCACCGGTCTGTTCAACTGTTCAACTCTAGTGTTTTATTTCGACTTGATAAAGGAAGGAAAGCAGATGACAACAATTTGAAAAATGTTCCCAGCAGAAGTTAGGGAAAAGTACATCCGGGATTGTTACCAGATGTGAAAACATTTGATTAAAAAGAGGATCCCAGTAGTTTTAGTCATATAGCGTCATAGAAAGCTTACACGTCGTTTTCCCGAAGGTTCATACTTCCGAATAGCCTAAGGTTCGTAATGAAATAACGAAAATGAAATAGGGTTCGTAATTCCGAAAATGAAATAGGGTTAATAATTCCGAAAATGTGACAGAATCCTACATTATTTTTTGCATTACTCCGAAGGTTCATAATTCCGAAGATTCATAATTCCGAAAATGAAATAGGGTTCCTAAGTCCAAAAATACAATAAGGTTCATATTTTCGAAAATGTAATAGAACCCCTTATCATTTTTCGGTATTACGTACCTTCGGAATAATGAACTCTTTTTCATTTTTCGGAAATATGAACCCTATTAAATTTTCGGAATACAAACCCTATTTCATTTTCAGAATCATGAACAAGCCTTCAAAATAACGAACCTTCGTAATTATATGTTTGTTTGAGAGGTGGTTTCTTCTTTGAAATACATCTTTGATATTACAGGTAAAATCTGAAGACGTATGCATAGAATGACAAATAGCATGAGAACGGATCAATGCGAACTGTCTTCCATTTATTTTTTTTTGGGGGGTGTAGTGATATGCGCTATACAAGCAACGTTCATTAGTATTATCATTATTATTTTTTGTAAGTATTATTATTATTATTATTATTATTATTATTATTATTATTATTATTATTATTATTATCATCATCATCATCATCATTATTATTATTCGTACAGCAGGACCAGTAGTTCTAAAATGAAGGAAATACATACCAGTGTCATCATCTATATAATGTTGATTTGTTTTGTTGTTTTTTTCAAAATTTGTTGAACAAACCTATAAAAAAAATCACTTTTTCGATGTGAACGGAAGTGCTGTTAACATGGTTAAAAGCGCGTACATATCGATGGAGGACGTTGCACTTAAAACGGAAGTGAAAACAAAACAAAACAAGACACTGAAGGGCATCCCGGGGGGGGGGGGAGGCACTCACGTATATTGGTGGTACGGGGACGTGCCGCTTTGATGACCCCCTTTTTCAGACCCCGATTTCAGTTCTCTAGATACTCAGTTCCGCTCAGGAGCCGCTCAGCCCCGCTCTGAAGACCCCCGTTATGACACATATCCGTTCGCATGCGGCCGGGAGCGTGGCGGAGGCAGTGGTCGCTCGACCTGGTCTCGCGCCCTAGGCCCTTTCGTCGCGCGAGCCTTGAAAACTGCTCCAGATAGCTAGCTACTAGCGCTACACGGCGCGGGCGAGGCCCGTCCCGAGATCCTGCGATAGCGAAGGTGTACCGCCGATAAAGCGAGGTTAGTTTTGTAGTTCCTTAGACCCTGTTTTTCACTCTGCCCAATAGATCATAGTTCCCAAGACCCCGTATTTTACACCTTGAAGTCAGTTCCTTAGACCCCCTTTTCGGGGATTCGTGAGGCACACCCCCGTCAAAATATGATTCGAGTGCCCCCCCCCCCCCCCGGGAAGGGCATATGATAACGAGTGCAGGGTGGAATCAGTTCCAGACGAGGGGAGGAGCAAGCTTATAGCGGCAGTTGGCGTACACCAAGTCTTAATCTTATGGATACTCTATAGTGCACTAACGATTATTTTTATAGATCCCATATACCTCCTACATTATGATGTTGTTACCCTGTATCTGATTGGCTATCAACCAATATCAACACATAGGGTGAAGTAAGGAGGCCACCCGGCGATAATAACTGACGAATGTGTGCACAGATCGGCTTTTCTGCGGCAGTGCTAGAGGTATCAAATGGGAAGGACATAGTTGGTGTACAAAATTGATTATCCGAACTGTGCTGGATCGCGTAGTATACAGCAAAAATGGAGAATTCTTCTAGAACGGTGGGACCACAAGAAATGTCCTTTTCTGGTGCGGACTATGGGGTATTATGTGCCATGCTCGCCTTGTCTCTCGGCATCGGTTTCTACCAGGCGTGTAGCGGCGGCAAGCAGAAGACAGCTGAAGAATTCTTGATGGCCGATCGTAACATGCATCCGGTCCCCGTGGCCCTATCTTTGGTGGCCAGCTTTATCTCAGCCATTACTTTCCTGGGCACTCCGTCTGAAAACTATGTCCATGGTATCATGCATAGCTGGAACTGGCTTGGCAGTATACTGTCATCCATTGCCACAGTTGTTTTATTTATGCCAACATTCTATCAACTGGGCCTTACTAGTTCAAATGAGGTAGGTCCGAAAACTACAGAATAAAACCGGAAAATATCTACCATTTGAACCCTCGATCGAACTAATCGTTAATATACTTTTATTTTTCTAGAATACTCTATTATCAGAAGATTCGTCATTCCGAATGTTCGTTATTACGTTTCATAATTTTAAAACACAGGGCTGTGTTTTATGTACTTTGATTCCTTTGTTAATTTTAGTCGGAAACCTTTTCACCTGCATGCATTTCAACCGCTTATTTCGCCCGATTGTAATTTTTTTCTCAGCCCTAGCCTAATGTGTTATGTGTAGGACATACTGTTTGCCCCTTTAGTTAACTCCTCTGATTTCTCGAGAAAAAAAAGAGTCTTCAAAGTTTTTATAATTGTTATTATATATCATAATTATACACAGTAATACTGTAAACAAAATAATAAAACAGATACTCCATGAAGATAACAACCATGCAAATTTATTATGAATAATATCATATGACTGTAGTTTTTAAAATTTTTCTTTCTGGACAGTATCTGGAGCGACGATTTGGCAGATCTGTTCGCCTTCTTGGTACCTTTGCGTTTTCTTTCTATATGGTAAGTTCCATCCTTCCATCTTCGATACTAGATGTACATTAAAATTTTCCGTCAGAATTTTAGAGCAAAAAAAATAAGAGATGTTCTCCAAGGGCCAGCATAACGACCGTCGGTCAGCCGATTGTACCCAGAGGGCAAATACCCGATGGGCGTCTTTTCAACGGCGAAAAACGAGCCTCTATATAAGCCTATTAATAAATGAATTAGATCCAGGGGCGGCTAATGCTATAGTCACAACTAATTGTGCGTGTTTTAGCACGTGCGTGTCACCAACTGCGATCGGCTGTGGGCCAACTTCTGCGATTCGTACGTCCTTCGTATGTCATGGTCACAACCGACCGTGCACCTCTCTACATCTCCTCTTGCGCGTCTTGCACCCTCCTCATAAACATATACCCCCCTCTTAAAGGTTGGTCACAATCGGTCGTGCACCTCCTTGTGTTTGGTCTGCGACGGATTGATGGCATTGATGGGCTGGGGTCAGGGTCAGAGCAAGGAGTTATCACAGAACACTCCTTGGTCAGAGAACATTAGTGTATTGCTGACTGGTATATGCTGTCCTTACTGGTCGTTGCACCTGCCACGCCCAAGTTTTCAGAGCTTTCGTTTTCTGAGATATTACGTCGGTTTGTTTTCCTTAGCTGATATTCGGCTTTGCATACCTTCCCTTGGGAGGCCATGGTTGATCATTTACGTTCGTAGAACAAATAAAAGTCGAAAAATATGCGTGTTTTGTAGATTATTTAGTGGGAGGCAGTGAAAGTTCCGTGACTAGCTGCAGAGCGCCATCTATCTATCCTAGTTGGTTTAGTTATGGTTGGAGAAAATGATTTAGATAACATGAGGTCTAGGAAATTTTCGCAGAAAATCCTTTCGTCGCACGCACGGGTCTGCTTTTTTTTCCAAGCACGTAGGAGCACGCAGGACACGCAAGGAGGCTGTTGGACATGTCCAACAATCTCTGCGTGGGCTACGTGTTCTGATGAACGCACGTGACACGCGCAGCCATCGTACGTCCTGCACGTGCTTCTTGTGACCATCGCACGGGCTCCTTGCGGAGGTCTCACAAAGCCCATGGCTCCATACGGAGCCGTGACATGTTGCACGTCGGTTGCACGTACCTGTACGGGGTTGTATGTTTGCCTCAAGAGTTCTTGCAGGTAAGAGGGAGTATGTTAATGAGGGTGCAAGACGCCCAAGAGGAGGTGCAGAGATGTGCACGACTGGTTGTGACCATGATAAAAAAAAAAAATAGCAGGAGTTTGCCCACAGCCGATCGCAGCTGCGGACACGCACGTGCAAAAAAACGCAAGATCAGTTGTGACCATAGCATTACCTGCAAGAACTCTTGAAGTGAACGTACAGCCCCCCCCCCCCCCCCCCCCCCCCCCTCCGGTGAGGTACCGTGCCCTGCGTACTCCTGCGTGCTAGGAAAAAGCCTACAGACCGTGCGTGCGACGCAAGGATTTTCTGCGAAATCCGTCGCAGGCCAAACGCAAGGAGGTGCACAACCGGTTGTGACCAACCTTTAATTAATCTGCAAGCAAAACTCTCATTTGAAACTTTCACCATTGTGTCTTGAGGTAAGCAGAACCCAGTTTCCCCAATAGTTGTGCCATGACTCAATCAGTTTTAAGCCAGATGCACGCGAGGCATAATTTCGATTGAGTCTGTTTCTGCGCTAATCGAGCAAGGGAAGGCAACTAACCCATACGATCAGTTATTCAAAGTATTGCTTGCTCGGTTCATTTTGCAATAACTTTTTAAACACTATCACTCTTTCCTGACGCGCAAAAGACCGTACAAGTCACTGACGCGGTCCTACGTCGCAAACGACGCCTCGTATGAGTCGAGTTTTACAGATGTGCTGTATGCGCTCATATGGCCTCATTTGTTTATGTAGATTGCCATGCCAGTCCTCCGCCGAATATCGAACAAATCCGAAAATCGACTTTCAGCGGACAACCGGCGCAAAAATCTACAAAAACCAGAACATTTATAATAACTCAGGCGCAGCTGCGTCGCATTCGTCTCTACTTGTAGGGAGCCCTTATTCACTGCCCACTGTG
Organism: Heliocidaris tuberculata; assembly: GCA_025618425.1. Classification (NCBI taxonomy): domain Eukaryota; kingdom Metazoa; phylum Echinodermata; class Echinoidea; order Camarodonta; family Echinometridae; genus Heliocidaris; species Heliocidaris tuberculata. The sequence goes on from CM046840.1 coordinate 21,938,352, forward strand.
GCATGAATTTCATTATTTGGTGAAATCGACGGTAGCTTTCGATTGAGGAAGCTGAATTTAATTTGTGACATTTAACTCTTTCATTATCCTCGGACCTTCTTCCCCCTCCCTCCCCCTCCCACCTCCCCCCCCCCCCCCCCCCCTCTCTCTCTCTCTCTCTCTCTCTCTCTCTGTCATCTTACTATCTATCTCTCTTTTAGCTCGTGTACCTTGGAATCGTTCTGTATGCTCCATCGCTGGCGTTGAACGCAGGTAAGTTGATTGAACCCCCTTTTTCCAGGAGGTTCGTTCTTAACAAAGCTTTTTTCATCCGAGGGTTCATTAATCCAAAAGTGCGCTATTCCCAAGATTTCTTACAAAGTTTTGTAATTCCGAAACCGGTTCTGAGGGTTCGTAATTCCTAAAAAAAAAAATGAAATGGAATGGAATGGATTTCATATTCGGAGTAGTAAAACCACTGGTACAGGACTCTTTGGTGTTCGAAAAATTTGAGTTTTCGATGACTCTTTCCCCTCCATATAATTATTTGTCCGAATCGACGGGGAAATTATGATTTATGCAGTTTTTTCCAATACATTTACATTATTACACGAATTCGTTTGATTTCAGCTCCCCATAAATATCGTCGAAGTCACAAGTTTAACACTATACAAAATACGACAGGATGTATCGTTGTTTAAAGACATGACCCCAAGAATATATGGGGAACATTCAACAGGGGGGACTCGTTTTTCCGAAGGTTCGACTTTCTGGAGGTTCTTAATTCCGAACGTTCATAACTCCTAAAGACAAAGTTTCAATACCATTATGGGATTTATTCCAAAAATGAAATGGGGTTCATAATTCTGAACATAATTTTGCATGAGTCCGATGGTTCATTTTCGTTATTCAGAAGGTTCATTTATCCGAACGTTCTTTTATCCGAAGGTTCATGATTCTGAAAATGAAGTAGGATTTATCATTCCGAAGATTCCCAATGCCGAAAATGATATTGTGTTGTATTACATTCTTGGAATTACGAACCTTCGGAATTATGAAACCGAATTTATTTTCGTAGGTAAGAACCTTCGAAATTACGGATCTTTCGTATTAATGAACCTTCGGATCAACGAACCTTTGGAATTATAAACATTTGTAAAATCGACATGTAACCTTTTCAACATCAAGCCCACAATATCAACATTATGATATTCATAAATTCATTAAGTTTCTTTAAACAATAACCAGATTGTATTCGTGTAGAAGAATATCCTGTAGTCATTTTGAGAGTCACAAATAGAGAGGTACCAACAAGCAATTGTGATTTTTTTTCAAAGCAACAAATCGTTACTTTCAATTTTGTTTACAATATTGTTTACATTTTTTTTTAAAAGGGCAACAGTTGTGAAAAGAACGAAATCTCAAAATAATTTTTGCATCCGTTTTCAAGAAATATATATACTTTTAGGTTACTTATTGTCTTTCGTCATGTATTCTTTTCAATCTCTGTCCAGCTTTATTGTTTATCCTAAGATGGTAATTGTCAAAACTAATTTCAATTAAGTAATGTCGAATGTATTGTTTGTATGATAATCATGAAATATATTTCATTCAATCAAATTAAAATTATCATTATTATCATCTTGAGGTAGTTTTAATTTTCATCGTATATATTCGACAATCACAGGAGGTATATATATATATATATATATATATATATATATATATATATATATATATATATGTATACATACATATACATGTATGCATGTATGTTTATATATATGTTTGGTTTTTTAGTTCATCATGTTAGATATTTGGAAAACAGAATATGTTTTGATATCCATGTAGGTTTTGTTTCTCTATACGCACAGTCACTGGGTTAAATCTTTGGGGATCTGTATTCTCAATTGGCATCGTATGTACACTGTACACCACAATAGTAAGTTGAAGGCAATGCCAAATATTTACAACCTTTGTAACAGATACTGGAAATCATTGTTGTTAAACGAATATCTGTAAATAGACGTGTTTATGGACAAATAAACTATAAATGGTTGTTAAACTTGTTAAAGTAAAGTAAACGTACAAAACTGATGAATCCTCAATTGAACTAGCATTCCCTTGGCTTTCGAGATTGAATCAACCTTTAGCTGACATTTTCTCAAGAGGAAATGCGTTGTATTCCAGTTTAATGATGCACCGTTATCTGTCATATATCTTTATCGAGCCTCAAAGTTTGTTGCTGATTTATGGCACTTTATGTAAGGTCAGGGAATCATGAATAATTTTATTCATTCTGATATGACCCAAGATTCAGATTCACAAGAGTGATTTGTTTGATTAATGATATTTGATCTGATTAGACCTAAGTATTTGATTAATATCTGATTGATATCTGATTGATCTGAGCAATATTCGATTTGTTTGAAAGAGAATGTACAAAATCATAACACACACAGATTATAAAACAAGATGAATAAGATGCATTCCTCCTGACTTCATGAAAACTTGATGACATACAAGTTTGATGGGGAGGGGGGAGGGGCATAGTTTTTTTCAAAGCACATGGCTGCAAATCTATAATGTCAACTGTTGCAATTAAGTAGCATTATCCATTTCCGTCTTCACGATTACAAGCAAAGTACATACTACTCAATCTAATGCGTTTTTGCAATAAATATATAAAAATTGATGCATAATATTTTAAAATAATTTGAACTCGGATTTGAGAAATCCTTATTCATTTATATATCATTGGCAGGGTGGTATGAAGGCTGTTCTCTGGACAGATGTGTTTCAGATGACGTTGATGGTGGTGGGTTTCGTTGCCGTCATCATCCAGGGATCCATCAGGATTGGTGGTCTAGACAAGGCCTGGCACACTGCCGCGGTCAGCGGAAGAATGGATATCTGGGTGTAAGTGAATCGATCCAGTGAGAATAGATACTCTAAAATTAGTTTTAACTTGAATATAAATACCAAACGAGGGAAACATGAAAGGTGGCCTTTAAAGATCGGTGGTCTTTAGTGTAGGCCTACAGGTTTATTTAACACACGATTCAATGGCAAATTCTGTTCAAGAGAAAATATGGTCTGTATAGCCAAGTGATCTTTCTATACAGGTGGTCCTTAAACCAGGTTTGACTGTATCAACATTTGAAAGAGTCGAGTGTGTCATTGTTTCCAAAATGTTGTATCTTGGTATAAATTCTAAATCGAACATTCTAGAAAGACTAAATATTAAAATCACCAATTTAAGACAAAAGCTGTCACTCCTTAGCCCTTTTACAGGTTGATTTTAACTCCGGTGTTTAGAGAGTATGTACGGTTTCGGCCTACCACTTCAGGCAGAATGTCGTTCCAGCAAAGAACTTCATCATAATACAAGTTCTGTGTAATTATGCTGAAAATTGGAAAGGAGTTCGTGCCATCCGGAAAGGAATTTGCACTTTGAACCATGAAGTTCCCCCACTCCGAATGAAATATTGTAACTATATAATCTATTTTTGTAATCCATTCGTTGCTGCAGGGACAAGACGTATAAGTCGTATTATGCCCCCGATGTTTCACTAGTTAAGATACCATCTATTTAGTAATTTGGCTGTCCATACCTGGCCAGAGAGACATGTTATGGTAGAAACCGCAACATGATCTTATGGACGCTTCCTTAAATGACATTAAACCTTTAATTGGTCTTGTATTGTTCTCATTAAAAAACATTATGTTTCCTTTTGTGTCCGTATAGCTGGAGCACAGACGTCACAGTACGTCATACGATATGGGGAGTTGTGATTGGTGGAGGTTTTAACTGGACGAGTGTATTTGGAGTGAACCAAGCACAGGTTCAGAGGTACCTCACGTGTGGTTCCATGCAGAAAGCCAGAATGTAAGTTACCAGCAGTCAAGCCCTTTGGCGTAGCGCAAGTCCAGACTTCGAGAAGACAATTAATACGGTCATTAATTAGGGAGAGGATTTGGGAGGGGTCGTGTCATCTTCTTTCCCTCCCCTTTCTTCCCTCCACTTTCTTCCCTCCTTCTTCACTTCCCTTTTTTTTCCCTGCCCATAATGCATGGTTAGTAGCGCGCATTTGAGTGGGTCAAGGAAGCCAGGGGTGATTGGATTCAGAATGCCGAATAAATTGCCTACATGTTGATTTATAATGCTTTGTGACTGGTAGAAAAAAATCCAGTGATCATTTTTTTTTTCTCAAAGTTTGTGATCAAGCAGGAAAAAAATGTACAAATTCTGGTCAATAACGGCATGGTAAGTCACGTGACCAGCATTTGATAGTTTCTGTACGTAAACCGTTGTCGTACGAAACACATACAATAGGGTCTGAACTCATAGAACTAATGCTGTAACTCATGATCATAGGCCATGTACTGTTGGTACGGTCATGTATGTACCCGCTTGTCAATGTTTTACGATATGACCAAAGGTTGACAAAGTTAGGGTATGCTATACAGTAAAGAGGACTTTGTTGAAGTTTCGCAATAGGGTCTGTGTATACAGACTAGAAAAATTTATGGCCTTCTTCCCTTCCCTTTCTTCCCTCTCCTTTCTTCTCTCCCCTTTCTTTACTCCCCTTTCTTTACTCCCCTTCCCCCCCCCCTCCCCTTCTTCCCTCCCCAGATTTCTGTCCGTAATTTCCTCCCTCCCCTTTCTTCCCTCCCCTTTCTCCCCCCCCCCCTTTTCTTCCCTCCCCTTTCTTCCCTCCCCTTCTTCCCTCCTCGTCTTCCCTGCCCGTAATTTCCTCCCCTTTCTTACCGCCCTTTGTTCCCTCCCCTTTCTTCCCTCCCCTTTCTTCCCTCCCCTTTCTTCCCTCCTCTTCTTCCCTCCTCGTCTTCCCTGCCCGTAATTCCCTCCCCTTTCTTCCCGCCCTTTGTTCCCTCCCCTTTCTCCCCTCCCCTTTCTTCCCTCCCCTTTCTTCCCTCCTCTTCTTCCCTCCTCGTCTTCCCTGCCCGTAATTCCCTCCCCTTTCTTACCGCCCTTTGTTCCCTCCCCTTTCTTCCCTCCCCTTTCTTCCCTCCTCTTCTTCCCTCCTCGTCTTCCCTGCCCGTAATTTCCTCCCCTTTCTTACCGCCCTTTGTTCCCTCCCCTTTCTTCCCTCCCCTTTCTTCCCTCCTCTTCTTCCATCCCCTTTCTTCCCTCCTCTTCTTCCCTCCTCGTCTTCCCTGCACGTAATTCCCTCCCCATTCTTCCCTCCCCTTTCTTCCCTCCCCATCCTTCCGGCCCTTTCTTCCTCCCATTTTTCCTCCCCCTTTCTTTCTTCCCCTTCCTTTTCTATCTTTCTTCTTATTTCTCTTTCTCTCCCGCTGTAACTACGCCACTGGGTATAAATACTTTGTGAGGATAGCGATGTATTTGTACATGTGTTGTTGTGCCTTCATCATAATATAACCCTGTAATCCAAGCCTTTACACCGTATGATCCTAATTGTTCTTAGTATTCTCCATATTCACCATATGAAATAATTCGTACACGAAGCAGCCCTTTCTAAGACCTTGCATATAGACGATCGTTAATAGAATATAATAGATAATTCCTATTAATAAAGAACATCAAAGAAAAAAAAAGGTTGCGTTTTCTGTTCATTTAAATTAGTCTTTAAAAACAAGCAAGTGACGATTTCGTCTTCAAATACTCGATTCTAGTCACGATTACTTGCTCCGGCTAGTTTGCAGGCACAAACCCTGGGCAGTCGTAAAAGAGTGTCTGCACTATAAGACTACCATAGGCCATGTACTATGGCTGCTCCTGACATGACCATTTGGTAGCTGGGCTAGGCTTCTCCAAAGACAAAATGATTTTCTGATAAAGTTTCAAATTAGGGTCTGTGCCTGCAGACTGTTCTCAGGGGAAAATTGCTCCTCGGTAACTATCCCAAACTAACGTGACTAACGAATTCCTAAGTTCAACCCTGGAACACACACTGTTCTAATAACCTTTACCCTAATTCTAATCCTATATCTCTGAAGAAAGAACCAGGAGCAATTGTTGCCACGTCACAATGTTGGGAGCACCGTAGCCGAAGACAGTTTCTGAGTAATAACTTCAGACCGAACGATTCTTGGCCATAGGCGTAATGTAACTTTTTTGTTCGGTCTGGTCTCGGTTTGGGCTCGGTCTTGTCGGTGTGACTATAGTATTAGCTAGCTTCATGTACAATCATTCAATTGCCTTGCAAAGACAGTCATCTATTAACGCCAACTAAGCGTCATTACTTCATTATAGCTTGTATTTCTCTTGTTATGCCTAAAAAGTCCAAAATTGGCAATAACTCAACCGAAAAGCCACTCTCTTCATATTTTCTTTCTCCAGGGCCATTTGGATAGCCACGTTCGGTATGATAGTGGTACAGTTGTTACCTCATATAGTGGGCGTGGTCATGTATGGTAACTATGCTGGATGTGACCCAAAGCTTCATGGCGCCGTAGACAGCTATGATCAAGTGTGTTATCCACCAATTATATATTTCTATGGTTTACTCATGCCATCGCAAAGTGTCTGGCAGACTATAGGCCTATGGCTTCGTGAGAGATATCCATTGTTTATAATCATGATGATATCAATCCTGAAATTTGTTATGGTATTGCATCCACAAATATTGTGAGGTGGTTACTTCGAATTGTAGATTATTCCAGTATGGAGAATTGACACCACAAATATGAAGACTTTAGTATGACAATTCAGTGCCGGTTACATCAATGTATGAAAGATGAAAAGTTGTTGTACTTGTAAAACACATTCATGTCCCACCACCGTAATTGATGAGAATAGTTATGGTAATTGTTTTGTGTTGTACATGAATTATGCGTATTTCCTTGGATTAAAATTTAAAAAATGAGTGAAAATTAGTCAATATTGTATACCCTCTTCGACAGATGATGCCGTATTTTATCATGGATTTATTTGGTTCAATGCCTGGTCTTCCTGGTTTGCTTACGTCAGCCGTCTTCAGTGCAGCTCTGAGGTAAAACTTATGTCATCACAAAACTTCTGCTCAATTATAGTATCCGACTTTCTTACTGTAAAGAATATATGAATAGTTTAGTGTCAAAATATGATAATGATGCCATATCCATGAAACTTACCTCTGAGAAAAACAAGGATTTTCAATTTTCCTATTTTGCATAATCGACTTGAAATGAAACCTGGTTCTATCATTACTGTGTAATGAGATTAAAAAACTCAATCTTTTAAAAAGATATCCAGTCGCCTTTGTTTTTTTAGAAATATGTTGATGTAGCATGTTTTGGAAAGAAATTGAAATTGGTATAGCGTGCTTTGGAACTAAACTCAATTGCAAAATGCAACTTTTTTGATGTGTCGGTGTCGCGATGTAGTGACTCGAAATGAGTACATTCATTCCATTAAAAACATGATTTTTAAAAAAAAATGTTCTCGCCGATCATGCAATCTAACGGGTAAGAATCAGAAGAAGAAAAATGAGAGAATTTTAACTCCCCAAAACAAAAACTGATTTATGATTTAATATTTTTCTCAGCACAATCTCATCAGGTTTAAACGCCCTAGCTGCTGTCGCCGGCGAAGACATCGTTAAAGCTATCTGGCCTAACATCAGTGATAGTAGATACACATGGATCACCAAAGCACTTGGTAAGAAAAGGCACGAGCTTTATTTATCATTATTTTAGAAGCGTTGTTGCATCTGAAATTCATCAATAGTCTTCCGACGTGATTACAGTGATTCCGTGCAATGTGTCCCATACGACATATCCATACATTTCATCTTCAAGAAAGAATCTTGGTATGACAGTAAATAAAGGTAGCGAGATCAGAAAAAAAAACACTATTCAATAAGCATATCAAAAGCTTCTACAATTTTGGATGAAATATATTTTGGATAAAAAAGATTGAGAAGGTAAATTTAAATGTATTATTATTATACATTATAATTGTTGCCTCTGTACCATCGTGATATTTTTTTTTTCCATTATTAATATTTCATTATTACTTTAATTATCACTATAACTATTTCGGAGCCTAGTATACGTATTTCATTATTACTTTAATTATCACTATAACTATTTCGGAGCCTAGTATACGTAACATGTCCTATCAAACCAAACAATAACCTTGTAATTAATGATAGGATATTTTATGAATTGAACACTATTCTCTCATGTATTTGTATTTCGTCAAGTTGTAACCCGTGTTTAGACTTTAAGATATTATTGCTATAATTGTTATTACAACAGTTTAGGAGCCCAGTATACGTAACATGCCATATTAAATAAAATAATTTTGTAGTCATGATACTTTATTAATTTAACACTATTATTTCACGCATTTGTACTTTGTCATTATGTAACCATGTAAATTTCTCGACCTGCCATTCGTTTGGCATGAAACGATGGACCTGGTCTTTCTATGTACATATGTTTATATTCACTGCCTTGAACTTGAATAAAGTCATGATTAAACAACATAAAAGACAAAATGTCGTATATTGCATGGAATGGCAGAATAGTGGAAAACAAATTAGTAGCTTCTCTCGAAACCTTTAGAGGAAGAAAGAGAGAGAGAAGAGGGGAGAAATAGAGAGTGGAAGAGAGGTAGAGAAAGAGTCGCATAACATAATAGAAAAATTTAAATCTTGTTCTTTTGCCCTTTGCTTTCCTCACCTGCTAGCAATGACTTTTGGTGTTATCAGCATGTTTTCTGCATTAGTCGCTTCTCAAATGGGTGCTATCCTACAGGTAAAACACATCAATAATTCCACATTTTAGTTAGATTTCTCCGTATTTCATATTATACAGTTATAACAATACAAATAGATGAATAGATCTGCGTAAATTACTAACGGCGGTTGAAGATCCATAGGTACCTACCTTATAAAGTATCCAATCGCCCTTTGATTAAAACTTCACAGTATAAACATTTGTTTATAATCCAATAAACTAGTATAACATTAAAGTCGACATGTGAGTTCTTTAAGGGAAATATCTGAGATTATGGTTTGAAATGGTTGGTTCATGAGCTCTAAGTTTGTTAGTTCATCGTAGATTTTGAATAAAAAGACGTCATTACATGCATTAATCAAGCCTGTCAAGGTGATCATTCCATATGCCAGTTATTCAACGTATTGTGTACACTGTTTATCTGTTACCCTTTTTCTATATACGGTGTCACCAGCAAATGGCGCGTCAAGAGCCGACCGCACAATATGCGGTCGGTCTGCGATCCAACCAACCAACCGATTTCGGAAGAAAATGGAATAGCACCTGATATGAAAATTGAAACACAGAAAATCTTTTTGATTGAGGTACTGAATAGTCATATAGATAATAAAATCGAAATTACAGCCTACTGCGAGCCTCCTAGCGTCTAGTTGGAGGAAAGGCTAAATCGGCTTCGAGTCCTAGTGACGTCAGAGCGGTTCTATGATTGTCTACGATTTGAAGCTGATCTGGCCCTTATGCCGGGGAGAAGGCTGACAAGGCACCAAAGAAAACGCACCAAATTCCAAGGTTTAGTATTCATATAATTGTCCAGAACCTGAATCAGGAAGATTTTATTTGTTTAAATGTAAACATTTAATCCTATTGCGATTTATTTCCAAAATCGGATCGTAGTCGATCTTATAGTGTAAGGTGGGCTAAAGACAGCATCAGTCCCTGACGCAGGCCAACGTCAAGTAAATATCGCCTCCCTTGCAGCAGACAGATTGTACAATTATTATTTCTCTTCCCTGTTTTTCCTAGTTTTCGATGAATATCTTCGGGATCTTCGGAGGTCCTATCCTTGGTCTGTTTTCCAGTGGCATGTTCTTCCCATGGGTCAGTACAAAGGTAAGAAAATTCTACTTGATGATCTCCTTCTGAATCTACAATTTCTTTATATGAAAGTCATATTTTTATTGGGTTTTTTGTTGTTCGTATTCTGAGTACAGTTATGTATATTCGTTTGTAAAATCGTGTACTGAGGTAGTAATAATAGCAGAGCCCTCGGGAAGCGAAGTAGTGCTGCTGATGAGGCAACCCTAGGTGAATAAGACCGTGTTATTTCTTTCTTCTTCTTCTTCTTCTTCTTCTTCTTCTTCTTCTTCTTCTTCTTCTTCTTCTTCTTAATGAAATTATTATTATCATTTTCATTATTGTTAATATTATTTTTATCAATATTATTTTCATTAAATTGACATCTGCTTTGTGGTAATTACAGTACTATCAGAATTTCATACAAATTACTGGTCACTTACAGCGATTTATCTCTATGGGGAGAAAAAAACAGAAATAGGAAACATGACCTATGGATCATTTCTGTGTCCGTACCACAAATGTATAAATTTATTTCAACCAAATCTGAATCATCACTATATAGATTATTACTTATGTTTGTTCCTGGTATAGCTCGAGTTGGGAATTTTTTTTTATACGAGGACATAATGTTTTACCCCTGTTGTCAAATCCAGCATGCTGATTACCCTTTTTTTTTCTTGAGAAGCTGTGGTAATTACAGTACTATCGGAATTTCATACAAATTACTGGTCACTTACAGCGATTCATCTCTATGGGGAGAAAAAAACAGAAATAGGAAACATGACCTATGGATCATTTCTGTGTCCGTACCACAAATGTATAAATTTATTTCAACCAAATCTGAATCATCACTATATAGATTATTACTTATGTTTGTTCCTGGTATAGCTCGAGTTGGGATATTTATTTTTTATACGAGGACATAATGTTTTACCCCTGTTGTCAAATCTAGCATGCTGATTACCCTTTTTTTTTCTTGAGAAGCTTTTAGGAATATTCTTTGCTAACTTTTGTCCGACGCAGCCCCCCCTCCCCCACCTCGGCCCCCTTATTTTTTTCAAATGTCAAATGTTGTAGAGGGATCCCTGGGTTACGACGCTTAAGCGATGTCTGAACTATTATCTCGTTCAGCATGTTCGACATTTCAGCAGGCGTCTGACATCATAACCTCGTAAACAATATTAATATCTTGGCATGTCTCTATTTTAGGGTGTCATAACAGGCACGATTCTCGGTCTAGTCTATTCCGTCTGGCTTGGTATTGGGGTACAGATCTACCCCAACCCACCCGATGGTCCCCTACTCACCACCGAGGATTGCCCGATGTCAAACACATCTTATTACGCAACGACCGTCTCCTTGCTGAACACAAGTTATTTATCAACAATGGCGTATGTTGACGACGAGTTCACGACGGATGCTCCGAATGGGTAACCAGATTTGATCATTTAAATCCTCACAACGATGAAATTACGTAGATAAAATATTCAGGTTGTTACCATTATTAATAAATATCTTCATTCCAAATTATTTGTCAGCTAATTTCGCTTAACTCTTGTCTGCATATTCTGATGTTGCAACATTTGCAAACCTATTCGTTTTTCTTTCTTTCTTTCTTTTTTCCTTTTTCTTTTTTTTTTTTTTCTTTTTTGTTGTTGTTGGTAACAGAATTATCACGCGTACGCGGGTACGGTGAGGTCACAGGTGAAAGCTTATAGCTCTCTTTAAATGTTCCCTCCCAGAGATTCATTATGCTCAAACATCAAACATAATAATTTGCTCACTGGAACACAGATGTATAAATAAACTTTTTCGTAAATATGGTATTATTTTCAAAGATTTGATTCTATTGAAAATTGGATTTTGAAAACAATCTCTTTTGGAATTTGAGAGATATTTGCCACAGAAAATGCATAGGTAAAAATGTATTGACAGAGGGAGTTACTGAAGGCTCCATTAAATCGCTGACCAATCTCTCTCTCTCTCTCTCTCTCTCTCTCTCTCTCTCTCTTCCAACAGTTACTAGCTATGATAAATCAGTTCCGACGCCCCTCCCACCCCCCCCCCCCCCCTCCCCACCACCACCACCACTACCACAACCATTATCATGTAGACAATGTTCTGGCAATATCAGTCAAGGTTTTCTTGCTTTTTTAAACCTTTTAGTTCTGCCTTGGTGAATTTCTACAAGCTCTCTTACACATGGTACGGAGTGAGTTCCTGGATGATCACGGTTGTCTTTGCTAACATCGTTAGCTTCCTGACAGGTAGGAGGTGTTTCGACATAATTATGCTCCGGCGACAATTATACCGGGTTTTATTTCGTCAAAAATATAGGCTAGGGATGCACTTTGAGCTTAACTCTATGCTCACGGTTAGGGTCAGGTATATTTTTTGGTCCCGAGTTGAAGTTAAAGGGAGCCACAGCTCGATATCCATGTACGTTCAATTCCATTCGCTTGTCCCTATTGCAAGGCCGTGCATAACAACAATCTTGGAGCAGCGAACAAAACTGCCGTCGAGGGCAGGGTAGTTTGTCAGTTGGGTTGCTCAGTTCGTCTTTCTTCGGTCGAATGCTTATCACTACAATTGCGTGCTTGTTTACCGAAGATGTACGGAGATTCCTGAATATTACCCGAGCCGGGCCAAGCTCTAAAACACCCGACTATTGGCGACTTTTCGGTCCCTTTAAGACTTTGGTTAGTGCAGGAGCATGTGTCGTACAAACAGGTATGAATGGAAAATTCGATTTATGGCAATGTCATAAAATTCAGATTAGTTGAATAGAGTTAAATACACTTGAACCAGTTCCGTTCAGTTTATTTTAACAAAATTCGATATCATTTTGTTTAATTTTTAGGAAGCCGTGAAAAGTTTTGATTATTTCAGTGCAATGTGTGCTCCGAGATAGACCTGCAGGTTGAATAAGTTCACTTAAGGTTTGGTTTATTTCAGTTCAGATTGATACCATTGAATGTACTTTAATTATCTTCCTTTCAGTTCTGTTTAGCCCAGTTCAGGGGGCTGTTCATCAAGTGTCTTGTCGGTGATTTTAACCGACAAAATTGCTCTCAGCCAATCAGATGCAAGGATTTCAGTAGCTTTTAACAGTTATTGCAACTTGTCATTGATGACAAGTTTTATTGAAACAGGGCCCAGATCAATAAGCCAGTTCGATGGTACTTACAATTTGCGTGTGTGCAGATAAAGGTCATTTGTACAAAGTAAACTGACCTTTTTACGCTATCATTTCGTACGTACCACGATGCGTGCACCAGTATGATTTTACATAGACCATAGAGTTAGACAAGAAGCACGTCCACCAGAGGAGGCGGAACGACGGGCTCGGACAATGGAAGTGGGGGCACCTTTTGTTTGGCGGGGAAAAGGTGCCCCCCACTCCCATTGTCCGAGCCCGACGTTCCGCCGCCTCTGGCGTCCACCAAAACATATGCGCGTGCGCGTACAAAATAGGGGTCATTTCAGGGTCATTCGTACTACGAACTGACTACGAACTGGCTTATTCAGGCTTCATTCATTTGAGTTCAGGGGGGGGGGGGAGGTAAACGTATTTTCATTCAGATTGTTCCTTGAATTTCAGTTTAATTAAGTAAAGAATATTAAAGTAGGCCTAAAGCAAGAATTTACAAATCAGGCGTGCGCCTGTAATCCAGCTAACAGTGGAAAAAGTTATAAACTGATTCAGCGGACCCAGGTTGGAGACTGAGTCACGTCTTTCGGATGGGGACGTTAAAGGTCGGTCCCCAGACGTAAATAATCATATCTGATTGATAACGTCTGTAAAAACCCAAATACACACACATACCCGAACTGTCTCAAAACATATTTTTGCCGTGAATATAATCTTGACCATATCCTTAAAGTTACGCGAAGAAGCAGACCTATTATTCCGTTGAACATTTAAAGGGCAATCCAACCTTGGTAATAAGATGATTTGTGTGAAAGCAGAAAAATCAGAAAAACAGGATGGTGACAGTCTGAAAGAAATCGGACAAGGACTAAAAAAGTTATGGATGTTTGAAAAATGAGATCACTACATCTATGCGAATCTCAAATTGGCAATTTGGTGAGTCGATTGTGACATTTTTGTGGACAACTCTCCTGTATGTCGTACACAAAAATATCATTAATTTTCTGTTTTCTTCGAGGCGCTTTGACCCTCGGGGCAATACTCAAAATATATTGGAGACAGCATATTGTTATAGGTCCTCATGAAAGAAAAAGATCCTACTGAGTAATACATTTTGAAAAAAAGTGACATTTTAGTCATTTTGTGTGTTGGAGCGAATGGGGGAGTTGTCCACAGCTACATCACAGTGACATTACCTATTCGGCCAATTTGAAATGCCCATACGTATAGTGATTACAACTTTCCAAAATTCATAACTTTCTTATTGCTTGTCCGATTTCGTTCAAACTTTTACCAATCTGCTTTTCTGATTTTTCCTCTATCTTTCAAAGCAACTTGCTATTAAGGTAGGATTTCCCTTTAAATATGTATGAAATAAAGATGTTGTCATGCATTACCAACACAGTCGAACGTTATCAGTGGTTTTCCCCTTCCATTGACAGGTCCACAGGATCCAAAGAAACTCGACCCCCGTTTAATATGTCCAATCGTCGATAGGATGTACTGCTGCCTACCTGAGAAATGGAAGATATCACTTCGATGTGGGGTAGGGGAGGAGTTTAAAGAGGTGGGTATAATATATTGTGAGTAAAATATATCGTATGTCACCATATCAACGTTCTGTTCGACAGCGTCTCTGCTGGCTATTAAAGTATTCGGCATGTAACACTACTCGAATAACGCTGCTACTGCTGCTCCTATCACTACTTCTACTACTACTACTACTACTACTACTACTACTACTACTACTACTACTACTACTACTACTACTATGAGGCGATCCCAAAAACGACACGATAAGACGTTCGTATGGTTGTCAAGTGATCTTTATTGGATAACCGAACGTAGAACAATGAAAACTTCAAAGAAAGAAAAACCCTGCAAAAAAACAATACAGAGAAGAATCATAATAACACTAAAACAACTCTGCGTCACCAATTACATCCTTCAAGTAAGAACTTTGCAATCATCATTTAAACCAAGCATTTCCGAACTCTATTGACCTAAAATTTATGATGATACAGACCATCGTGCGAAAGGTCAAAGACACCTTCGTTACGCATAATAATATGTATATTACATCCTTCTCTATATAAGAGCCCTTAATTTCATCATGTAAAAAGTCATCTAAAGAAACATATCTCCACCTAACATTTGATCCATTGTGTAAAGGTATAAGTCAAAGATATACACCCATCTACGTCTCAAGTTAAACTTTCCTTTACATAAACAGTATAACATTATAAAAGATTCGTACCGTTGATCGGTCACTCCTCAGCAACAATCATTGGTCGCCTCCCCCAGCTTTACTGGCACTAGACATAGACGTACCTCGTCCATACCGACAGGACCTTGGATTAAAACAGCATTGAATAATCACACATTCAAGTCTACAAAAATGACTAACATGAATCTCTGCAATTCAAATTTTAAACTTTAGATATTGCTGATACACCATTTAAATCCCGCCAAAAACTATCTAACAACTGGCAAGCCCAAAATAACTTATCTACAGCAATTTCCTTGTCTGAACTAATATTTCACTATACAAGAAATATAATAACAGTTCTATACATGTATCATTCGTTCAACAAGAAATCAATAAGTGTATCTTGCATTCAGTAACATTTTGTACACAGTGTAGAATCTGAATCTAAATGATACACAATACAATGATTCCCAACCAGGTAACAATCCGAACTAGACAAATCAACTTACATGTCCCTGTCTTGACAGGACTGCTTCCACAAAACGAATACCCTAGCTCTTCGGAGTCATCAAGTTGCAGTGACAAGATACACGTAAAATGATACCAAACTCCTCTAAAACCCAATCACCAAAACTGATATCTCTCCACCACAATTACTAATCAAAACCTATTAATTCCAAACCATTACCATCAACAAAAGGTGAATCTTTAAAAAAAAAATTTTTTTTAATGTTTTCCACTATCATGCCTATGTGTACCAAATAACCCTCTTTGAGTCAAATTCACCAGAACTACTTCCTGATCATGTCACTAAACTCTAAACTTGGGTACACCCTATACTCACAATTGGGCTCCACAGACTTTCTCAAATACATGAATTAACAACAAAAACGGTTACCACGGAACAACATTCTCATGTCTAAACCTTTATTACTACAATGAATAAAAGCTTCCAAGGAATTAACAATCTGGTTCTCCAAGCCTCACTGCTTCACTGTATAAAATAATTCAAGAATTGCGCTTGTTCCACCCTCTTACAGTCAAGGAATGAATTCTCCCTGTGGATATTTTTCTTCAAAATATGCACATCATCGCTTCTTTTAAGTGACACCACAATCATGGGTTAAAGGAAAATGAAACCCTGGGGAAAAATCAATTTGAATGAAAAGACAGGATAGAGAGAAGCAATTTTTTTAAAAAGTTCCATCAAAATCGGTTAGGAAATGAAAAAGTTATGAAAGTTTGAAAAGTCTCAATTTACTTTCTATGGCGATCCTCAAATTGGCAATGTTGCTTCAAAGTGACAGGTTTAGTAGTATAATTCTCTCCATATGTTTTGTACACAAAATTTCATATTTTCTCAATTATCTCTAAAGATGCTGCTTGTCTTTTTGTGAACTCAACATATGTTGTGTCAAATACATTTTCCCATTATCTTGAGCTAAGAAGGAGACAAGCTGGACCTTCACTATTGACAAAACTTATGATTGGCAAGTGAGGCAATTATGAGCGCTTCACAGTAAGATATTGTAACATAATTACCATAAAGATACACAACTCGTGACGCCCGAGCCTTCCGTGATTATGAAAGATGACAATGAGGTTTCCAACCGTGCATTCTTTTTTTTTTTTTTTTTTTTTGCCAAAAAAATAACTCCAAATCATTTTCTGTCTTTTCAAAACCACAATGTACCATATTCAGCAGCTATTTGGACAATTGGGTTTCTGAAAGTGACACTTCAAACTGGCGGAAATTAGTCATACATGATTTTTTTTTAGCATGTATGTGGTGTCACATAAAATAAGAGAAAATACATTTTCCAGTATCGTGCATATTATCCAAAAACAATTTTGAGTGAATGAATATTTTACTAATGAATATGTTTTTCATTTTTAGGGATTTACAGCGCTATTTCTAGTACTACTTCTTTTCTTCTTCTTCTTCTTCTTCTTCTTCTTCTTCTTCTTCTTCTTCTTCTTCTTCTTCTTTCTTTTTTCTTCTTCTTCTTCTTTTTCTTCTTCTTCTTCTTTTTCTTCTTATTCTTCTTCTTCTTCTTCTTCTACTACTCTTACTTCTACTACTTCTACTTCTACTTCTACTACTACTACTACTACTACTACTACTACTACTACTTAGCCTACTATTTTTTTTTTCTTCATATATTACAATCTTTATCATTATCATTGTTATTATAATTATAAGTATTATTATTATTATCATCATTATTATAATCATCATCATCATCGTCGTCGTCATTAATTTTGTTCCTATTATCATCATCATCATTGTTATCATCATCATCCCACTTGAACTAAAAGTAATAAGATTATTATCATTTTCTTATTTTTCCCCCTTATCCAACTCTAGGAGGAGTACGAGTACAAGGTCATGGAAACGAAGGAAATGGACAATGTATTGCACGTACAGACACATGGGCTGACAGAGTACCAACTGAATGAAAAAATAGACAACGGTGAAGACGTATAATGTTCATTGTACATCAGGCGTAATTTCCATTCTGCATTCACTTTCTGAACAATGTCCACTCCAGCCGCTGTCGCTGTCCTTCTTCAGTAAAGGACGCCAGTCCGCTATATAAAGCATATATATATATAAAGCCTTGGCTCGGTGGATGCAGAAGACTCTGCCTTTGCGCGCCTTTAAAATAAATCACAGTTTCACAAGCATGAACCACGTCAGTCAGCACTGGCGTAGACAGGGGGGGGGGGGCAAGGGGGCCTTGCTCCCCCCCCCCCCCCCCATTCAGCCCCTAAAAAAAAAAAAAAAAAAAAAAAGCGAGAGCGAAAAAGCGGGGGAAGTGAGAGAAAAAAGCCTAAAAGGGCGCTACGAGCAGTTATCTTCCTCTGAAAATTTGCTAAAACTTCAAAGTTTTCGCGCTTCGCGCGGGAAGGGGGAAATAACTCCCCCTCCCTGCACCCACCCCTGTTACATACAGTGCAATATTTTGTCCAAATAATTGAAATGCAGTCACAGCGTCGAACTATAACTTTCCGCCTAAAAAAATTGTTTGCAAGGAGCACGGTTATCTTTCTCTCTAATTTGCTAAAACGTCAGAGCTTTCGCGCTTCGCGCGGGAAGAAGGGGGAAAACTCTCTGCACCCACCCCTGTTACATACAGTGCAGTATTGTGTCCAAATAACTGGAAAGCAGTCAGGGCGTCGAACTATAACTTTCCGCCTAAAAAAAAAAGGTGCTACGAGCCGTTATCTTTCTCTCAAATTTGCTATAAAACGTCAGAGCTTTCGCGCTTCGCGCGGGAGGGGGGAATCTCCCCCCTCCCTCCCCACCCCATCAACAATTTCTCACGCTTCGCGTGCTCACGACCCCCCCCCCCCCCCCCTTAAACGAAATACTGGCTACCATGGCTACGCCGTTGGATCCTTCACGTCTTCCCCCACCCCCTATTGAAAAATCCTGGCTACGCCACTGTCAGACACTAAATGGAAAAGGAGCGCAGATCATAGGCAACGCATCCAGTGTAGACAGCCCTATACCCGTAGTACACGGGGCGTCATTTCAACTAACTGCGTTATTTACCTTCACAAATTAAGCCTGTGGAGGCAATTAGCGCATGCGCTAATAATTCAACACAATGGTTGCACTGTGCGCATGGTGCATTTTGCTGCCAATTTTGACATTCCTACATGGCGTGTCAGAGAACGTGCTGGTACAATCCTCCGTCAGCAAATGACTCCCCGTGTACTACGGGCATAGAGGCTGTCTACACTGGATGCGTTGCCTATGAGATGTGCTCCTTTTCCATTTAGTGTCTGACTGACGTGAAACCGATGTGTGCGATTGTTTTGTTGTTTTTTTTTGGGGGGGGGGGGGTTCGAATAGATCAGTCTCATGGGCCACCCATCCATACCGAAAATGCATAGGAAACTCATCTTGTGTACACCCCATTACGTCACAACTTTGAGACATAATGCTTCGGCGACAATTGCTCCGTTGTTGATTCCCTCCACTAGACGAGTTCCTAAATTCATTACTGGCCCAAACACTATACCTAGCCATAACCCTAACCATAAATCCAACCCAAAACCTAACTGATTCCCTAACCCTTGAATACCCTTTTAGTAAACGTTGAGTAAAATCCGAATAGAAATTAGAAAATTATGAATTTTTGAAGTTGTAATCAATCAAACACAAATTGGCAACTCGGCGACGTACCTTGTGAGATCCTCTCCCATTCGGTTCGTAGAGAAAATTTCATAAATTTTCATGTTTTTAGTTGTTGATGTAGAAATACATTTGCCTCGTACGGGTTTTGTCTAAAAAAAAATATGTGCATTGATTATATCTAGGTCGCATGTATGATTTAACATTTGCTTTTGAAAAGGTGAATATTTATGATTTTTCTTTAGAACGGGCAAATGGGAGAGGACCTCGCAAGATACGTTACGGAGTTGCCAGTTTGTGTTTGATTGATTGCAACTTCAAAAATTCATAACTTTCTTATTTCGTATCGGATTTTGTTCACACCTTCATTGATCTGTTCCTTTATTTTTTTTTATCTCCTTCTTTTAAAGCAACTTGATACCAGGGTGAGCTTCCCCTTTAATAGGATGCCAATAAAAAGAAACTTAAACTTGATATTAAGTTGGTCGGAATAATACATTTACAAACAAATCAGTTCAATTGAACTCTCTTCCAATCTTACGTATAGGAGTACACTTTATTACCTAATTTATTTTTTAAAATAAATTTAGTTATTGTGTACTTAGTAGCTTTGTTCTTTGGAATTGATTTCTAGAATCTTGTTTATTCTGCTCAAAGCGATTTGAAGTTGTGTGTAGTATACGTGTAGGTATATATCGATGCAATTTAATCAGTATCGTATCCACAAAGAAATAAATTGTAATAAAATTATTCATCGAACATGGGATTCACTTTTTAAGTTTTTTTCTTTTTTAATGTGTAAAGGGAAATCATTATGGGCTCAGACTCTGCAGACTTTCATACTTTCTAAATATGATTACTTTCGCGATGAATGATATGGAGACATTCAGACTTACTGAAGGCACCAGTTTACATTTTCATAATCTTCCCTTGTAATGTAAATAAACCTGTAATTTTTATTTTTTTTTTTTTCATGAAGAATGAAAATACACATATTGGAGAATTTCAAACTGAATGATAATTATTTCCAAAGAGAATTTTGCCTCCTTGTGTTATTGGTTAACTGTATGTAAGAGAGAACCCTGAATGAATGGAGTGCATGCTGTCAGGAAAAAAGAATAGCTCTCTTGGCCCGAGGGCGTTCCCTATTAAAATCATTTTATTATGTTCAGTTCCGTACGGCAGATGGAAATGATCTTATACAGAAGAGATAGATCGAAATTTTGAGAGAAAATTAAGTAAATTTGTATAGACATAACGTGTAAGGAAGTGAGAGAATAATGGTTGCGTAGCCCAAATCAAAGTTCCCAAAGCTGCCCTCCCTTTTGTAATAATAATAATAATGGCTACTTATATAGCGCTCATATCAGTCACGCAGTGACGCTCATGGCGCTTAGACATTATTACCCTGGTTGGAATTTTGAAATTGAATTGAATTGAATGGAAATGGTTTATTTATTAAAATCTCTTCGCAGCCAAAGGCTGAATTGTGACAAATTTTACAAACAATTTACAGTAATAAAATACAGGATATTATTCAATACATAATCATGAATATACAAATGACCTTATAAGGAAAAAAATAAACAAGTTGGATACAAATCCGTGTATGCGGGTGATGTGTAACCATTTTCTTTTTTTTTTATTATTATTTTTTTAATGGACCGGTACTGTAAAAGTGTTGAATCTGGCCATTGGGGACTTTCTAAGATGTAGGGGGATTAATTCCTCCATTATTATATCAAAATACTGGGTGTACGGTGCGTTACGATATATCATTTCGGTCATCTGGTAGTTAGGAACTATTACAAGCAATACGAAACTACAAGGTGTGGAGAAAAAATATCGGAAAAGACGGGAATTGCATTTAGTAGTAGTGGACATGTTTGCAAAGGTTTTTAGAAAAAATACAGAAAGTGAAGTCGAAATGACTAACGAATTCCGTGAGAGAGTAGAAAAATTCGAATTTTCCTCCGTAGGGCTTCATCAGGAAATTATGAAATTTATTTGAAAAGATCCAACATAGCAACGCAGTGCGCTGCGCTAAAAGATATTCGAGCAAGAAAGCAAGAGTGTAGTACAATGAAAAGAAGAAGAATAAAAACACAAAACAAAGCACAAAACAAACAAACAAAAATAATCAAAAGAGAGTGAATAAGAGAGTCAAGAAAGAGAATAGAAAGAAAGAAATGGAGGTGACAAAAAGGTGGAAGAGAGAGAAAAAAACAGAGAGGGAGAGAAAGAAATGACGAAGAAAGGGGAAACGGGGAGAAGAGAGGAAATAAAAGTTATAAAAAATAATTTTAAAAAGATGTAAAAGTTTGTTTTTTTTAAGGAGAGAACGAGAGGGAAAGTGAAGAGGGTAGACGAGGATAAGGAGAGAGAGAAGGAGAGAAAGGAAAGAAGGACTGAAGGAGAAAAAAGAGAAAAGAATGAAAAGGAGAAAAAACAAAAAAAAGTTCTAAGAACTAATATATATATATATATATATATATATATATATATATATATATATATATATATATCCTTAAAGGTAGTGTTCAGTATTGGGAAAGAGGGCGCTTTGGAGATTTAACTACTTTGGCAGCTGGAATGAAAATTACTACATGTACTAATGTAATATTATTAATTTCAAACATGTATGACGTTTGTTTGAGAAAAATTGGTTCAGAAATGGCTAAAATATTAAAGAAACAAACATCGAGTTTTGTACGTACGTGGGCGTCGTACTTTATTCACACACGTGCAGAAGGTAACGGTTGATAGGTGATCATTTCAGTTATTTTACTGAAAGTCACCGGAAATCATTAGCATGATTAGTGGAATACCAGATGATCTTACACATGTATGTTTTTTATGCAAGCCGGACAATATGAAACTATTTTTAATCAGTTTTATGCCAATTTTCTTTTTGCTGCCACTACTGCACAATATCTTTAAGCATTTATACCGTATTATTTACGTGGAAAAATTATAAGTTTAACATGTGGGTAGAGGTATTGGAGCCAATCGGATGTTAATTATCTCACTCGAATTTTCGTCTTCTGCAGGAATAAATCTTCTCCTGAGCTCTGTCTTAGATGAGGATGTCGATGACTCCGCCCCTTCATCTATGAATTGTGTTTATTCGTAAGAAAGTGTGGTAACAAATAGATCATTTTCTCCCTCACTCTCAGTGAAATCCCGTAAGCATGGTAAGGCCTATTATTGTTCACATAATTATGACGCAGTAATCCGCCTGAAGAAAAAAAAAGTGCCATCGAAAGTAAAACGATCACACTTTTTATCTTATAAGAAATAGATGAATAGGTGTGCTTTAGGATATTTTTTACACGCAGGTACCTTTTTCACCCCCATGCACTTTACACGCTTTTGTGTGTGTGTGTTTGTTTTCTCATGTTTTTTGGCCATGGCCAAAGTTTTAGGCTGTTCACCTCGTCGAAGGGTCTACGGGGACAGAGGCGTAGAGCGTGATCAGTCAGGAGGAAAGCGGCACCGATCTTATTCGGTGCATGGAATGCGAGGGAGCGGATTGATTAAAGCTCATGTACAGTATTGGTAGCAATTCAATTCAATTCAATTTAATTTCAATTTAAAGACATTTATTTCCAACTTTTCAATATACAAATTAATAAATGAGCAAAATAATGTACATATATTTTGAACAAAAAATATGACAAAATATACACTAATGTGATACATACATAGTTGGAGGACACACCTCTAAAAGCAAAAGCTTGGGGCGAGGGTGCCCTTAGTACATAATACATTATTACATAATAAATATATAAAAAGAAAAATAGCTACATACAAAAAAAGAAAGAGACCGCTGAGCTTGATTGGAGGGGACAAAGGGGAGGAGAAAAGAAAAGAAAAGCAAAAAGGAAATTGGAAAGAAACATGTTAAATATAGTCTCATGTTGTTCTCCTTGTATAAAAAGATGTCTGTAAGAGATCATTTGGTATTCCATCTATGATTTCTGGTGAATTTCAGTGTAAATATCTGTAAGGAATGCTTGATCACTGCCATTATGCTAGGACCCTTCCACCCCGACGGCTCCCCGCACAGCAATCTTGGGGCTTCGCATAGAGACAGCGTGTGTGCACTGTGTGTAGCTACTCATCATTGGTTTTACACGTGTGTTTACAGTGTATAGCACATGCTGCCTTTGTTGGGATTTTACGTGCCTGTCCCGGCACATAAATTAGTTTTTGCCTCTTATTTGTTTAATATTAAACTTTAGGAGGTGAAATCTTCACAGTGTCTTAGTATTGCTAGTATCTTGCTATTTATCAACAAAAATTGAAGAAATCTGACGAACAGTTTTTGAGGGCTTACCAAAACTTTACATGACCTTTAAGCGGGTGAGGATGTGGAAAAGAACGTGTAATCTCTCGAGTTTTTAGTGTCAGGGAAATGGTAATACAGTCAAAACTGCTTGAGCGACCACCAGTATAGAAAGACCACCTGTTTATAGAGACCCCTTTTTTTGTTTCCTGTGAATAGTTTTCTCAATGAAACCTGCACTAAAGTAACCTGTGAAAGACCACTTGCTTGTATAGACCATACCTTGACACATGGTAAAGAATTATGTTTTATGTTTTATAATTTGTTTTATTGTCAGTGTATAGAAATTCTGCTTGTTTTAAATGCAATATACACAATGAATACATAAGGAATATACATAAGGAATATACATAAGGAATATACAAGGAATATACATAAGGAAGATACATAAGGAATATACATAAGGAATATACATAAGGAATATACATAAGGAATGAAAAAAATAAAAACATTTACATAAATAATGAGTCACCCATAAAAGTATAATACGATAACATTATGTCGAAACCAGAAATAACTATAGCCAAGGCGGTATTAGAGAAAAATCAATTAAATGAAACATGTCAGATATCTTTTTTAAAATTCGTTTATAAGGATGATTTGAAAACTCATTTCAACAGATTCATTCAGGGGCCGCGGAGCTTTTTTGAGAGTGGGGGGGGGGGCTGATTTGATTTCACTCATTAATGAGAATTTTCGAACCTTTTTTCCGAGGTTTTATGACGCGTGTCTAGTCAAAAAAGTGGAGGGGGGGCTGCAGTCCCCCTCCCCCGGTTCCGCGGCCCATGTCATCTAAATATCAAAGCAAAGTGAGGTCACCGTTTTGCATTGTTCAAAGATAGTAATCATGCTTATATGACAATCTTTTGTGTCTGTTTATCGCGTTTATTGGAAAGTGCAATGTAGTCTAATACATTACCAAATAATTGTGATCATAAATATTTGCTATCGACATTGTCTGCTCAATCTATGACACGATAGTAAGTACAGCAATACTTAAGGCAAAGCATCAATTTCTTTTGAAGAAAACATTTTACTCATGTGACTTCCCAAACCTTTAAAAACAGATACTCATCCCGCGAATCAATTGTCAGATATATATTTTTTACATGTTTTTACAGGTCGGTTAGGTCAGTTCTGTCAGTTCACTTTTTTTCATTTTAAATCCATCTTTAAAAATCCTTTGTACAATTCAGTGAGAAATATTAAATTCCATATAAAATAAATACATAAGTTATATTTTCAAAACACGTGTATATAAATCGTGATCGAACTAAACTGGATACAGCTGTTTATAAATGTGAGAAGCTCTAAGTAAAGTATCCATTTCTTTTGAAGAAAACATAATACTCGTGTCAGGGATTCCCAAACGTTTATAAACAGCTACTCATCTCGAATCAATTGTCAGATATATATTTTTTTAATGTTTTTACGAGTCAGTTGGTCTGTTCGGTCAGTTCACTTTCACTTTTTTTCAAATTAAATCCATCTTTGAAAATCTGGTCGGTCTGTTCGGTCAGTTCACTTTCACTTTTTTTCAATTTAAATCCATCTGTAAAAATCTTTTGTACAAATTCAATAAGAAACATTAAATTCCATATAAAATAAATACCGAAGTTATATTTTTAAGAAGCGCGTATATAAATCGTGATAGAACTAAACGTGATACAGCTGTTTAAAAATGTGAGAAGCTCAAAGAAAAGTATCTATTTCTGGAAGAAAATATCATACTCATGTCAGTGTTTCCCAAACGTTTATAAACAGATACTCATCCCGAATCAATTGTCCGATATATATTTTTTACATGTTTTTACGGGTCAGTTCGGTCAGCTCGGTCAGTTCACTCTTTATTTCAATTTAAATCCATCTTTAAAAATCCTTTGTACAATTCAATAAGAAACATTTTTTTCAATTTAAATCCATCTTTAAAAATCTTTTGTACAAATTCAATAAGAAACATTAAATTCCATATAAAATAAATACCGAAGTTATATTTTTAAGAAACGCGTATATAAATCGTGATAGAACTAAACTGGATACAGCTGTTTAAAAATGTGAGAAGCTCAAAGTAAAGTATCCATTTCTTTTGAAGAAAACATTATACTCACGTCAGTGTTTCCCAAACGTTTATAAACAGATACTCATCCCGAATCAATTGTCCGATATATATTTTTACATGTTTTTACGGGTCAGTTCGGTCATGTTCGGTCAGTTCACTTTTTTTTTCAATTTAAATCTATCTTTAAAAATCCTTTGTACAATTCAATAAGAAACATTAAATGCCATATCAAATAAATACCTAAGATATATTTTTTAAAAACGGGTATATAAATCGTGATAGAACTGAACTGGATAGTGCTGTTTAAAAATGTGAGAAGCTTCCCCGTTATAACATGGTTCGATATACAGATGGCGGGAAATTGAAGTAAAATATACAGTAAGATTTACAAAATTACAAAATGATTAATATAATCACCCTATTACTTTCAACTACTAGGAAGAGTGTTTGCATTTTAAATGGTATTTCTTTTAAGTTCTTTTTTTTATTATTTTCTTCTTCAAAATTCGCAATTTCTTATGCTAGTTCTTAGTCAGTTCCAAGGGACAAAAACTTTTTTTCCTCCTCTTGTCCTCTTCCTCTTTGCGTGACTTTCTTATTATTTGCCTGATTTATCTCTAACTTTAAAAAATAGGTTCCATCAAATTTTTCTGGCACCAATAATGAGGCCAACTTTGCATGAGGGTTTGATTCCCCTTTAATGGCTTTGCCGTTCTAGCTTGAGAAGATAATTGTCTTGTGAATTCTGTTTGCAGGAGTAATATTCCCAAAATCACTTGTCAACAAAAAATAATTTTATCAATTTAATCAATATTCGCAAACAATTTTCCCGAAATCATTCATGAACTAAATTTCAAACGTAAAACATACTTTATTAAAAAAAAAACAACAACATATACATGCATGTATATATATATATATGCATGAAATTAAAATGTTAGTTTTTCTTATAGCTTCCGCAAACATTAATTCGTAATTGTATAAACAATTCGTGATAATGTAAACCATCTGTAAAGCAATTTGAACTTTGATCTTTGAACTTGAATGGTCCGTCTCCTTGTAGAATGGGAAATCCTCTCGCCTTTGTTTTCAACTGGAGATGAGGATGAAGTGGAAGCCTTCAAAACATGATATAGGCTCCCCTCGTTTCTGTATGAATAAAACAAAATTAGGGGAAAGACCTCAAATGAAGTTATACCATGCTATTCCAACCAGGCTGACAATGTGACTATTTAGAATATTTCTTCTTATCATGTTTATAGCACAGTATTGATTTTAAAAAACACAGATTTTAAATTACTAGATTTTTCTGATATGGGCGTACACTTAAAAGCCTTGTGATTCAATAAGCCCCTCGTTTTCATGTCATAATGGAGATAGTCATATCTTACCACGCTTACAGAATGTTAGAATAGTGAATGCCATTCAGTTACTACAACGGAACAATTCTAATATTATATATACTTGGTTTTATTGTTTGTCACATTTGGTTCATAATTGCATGTTGAATAAAATCAGTTCTAGAATTTGTTTCATAAAAATTATCATTCAAAACATAGGTCTACTCTTTTTTCAATCCAACCTTGATAATAAGATGATTTGTGTGAAAGCAGAAAAATCAGAAAAACAGGATGGTGACAGTCTGAAAGAAATCGGACAAGGACTAAAAAAGTTATGGATGTTTGAAAAATGAGATCACTACATCTATGCGAATCTCAAATTGGCAATTTGGTGAGTCAATTGTGACATTTTTGTGGACAACTCTCCCATTTGTCGTACACAAAAATATCATTAATTTGCGGTTTTCTTCGAGGCGTTTTTACCCTTGGGGCAATACTCAAAATATATTGGAGATATCATATTGTTATAGGTCCTCATGAACGAAAAGATCCTACTGAGTAATGCATTTTGAAAAAAAGTGAAATTTTAGTCATTTTGTGTGTTAGAGCGAATGGGGGAGTTGTCCACAGCTACATCACAGTGACATCACCTATTCGGCCAATTTGAAATTCCCATATGCATAGTGATTACAACTTTCAAAAATTCATAACTTTCTTGTCCGATTTCGTTCAAACTTTCACCAATCTGCTTCTCTGATTTTTTCTCTTTCTTTCAAAGCAACTTGCTATAAAGTTAGGATTTCCCTTTAAACCAAATTATATTCCGTCATTCGGATGGCGACATACGCTCATCCCTTATTTGCTCCGGGCTTTATTTCTTCAAAGATATTATAATAATGATAATAATGATAATAATAATAATAATAATAATAATAATACTGATAATAATAATAATAATAATAATAATAATAATAATAATAATAATAATAATAATAATAATATGAACACTTGTAATGCGCCAGTATCCATCATGGGTAGATGCTCACGGCGCAGTCAAGGGAAGATAAAAAATTAAAGTAAAATATGAGAAAATGGATGAAGGAAACATTTACAGAAAGGGTTGTCTAAATAACCAGAGAGGATAGATTACGAATGTCTTGTGGGAGTTTATTCAATAGGAATGGACCAGCATATCGAAACGATCGATCACGCAAGAATTATGAGTTTGTGGTATAGCAAGTAGAGATGAGTTTGAAGACCCAAGGCTCCTTGTTTGTTTGTTTGTTTGCTTTTATTTGCCTTGAAGAATTGTATGGAGTTATTAAGTTACAGTATAGGATTAGGGTTAGGGTTGTAATTGGGTTTTAGGTTAGGTTTAGGGTTAGGGTTAGGCATAGTATTTGGTCCATGGTAGTCCACTGCCTGGACTGTTTTCAACGAGTGCTCCGTGATATGCACTATATACCTACCCTAGACGTTGATGGCGTGTGAGACTCGCACACATTTTGGAGTGTTTGTTTTCGGGTAAAGTGGGGTTGTCGCGGTCTATGCATATAGCGCGTGTGTGTATATGATTGTAGTAGCTCGCTTGCGTGGGTCTCACATTTAAAAAAGAAAGAAATGGCCAGAATCTGGACTAGGTCCATGGTTGAAGTTTAGAAGTCTAGCTGACCTCAGAGAAATTGTCGCCGGAGCATGACCTTGTATCGTACAACCAAGTACAACCAAGAAATGGTACTCTGAAGAATTAATCATACGTTTTATTTCGATGAGCTGCGAATAATGCATGTTTTATGGGGCGGTATTCATTTTTTGAAAGTTAGTTTATCCGAAGGTTCTTAATTCCGAAACACAATTTCCCATACTAGAGGGTTCATAATTTCGAAAAATGGAATAATTAGGTGCATATAAGGAACATCCGGCGGTTCGTTATCCGAAGGTTCATAAGTAATTCCGAAAAAGAAACAGAGTTCTATTTCATTTTCGGAATTAGGAACATTCAGAATTACGAACTTATTTTATTTTT
Source organism: Heliocidaris tuberculata (assembly GCA_025618425.1). Lineage (NCBI taxonomy): Eukaryota > Metazoa > Echinodermata > Echinoidea > Camarodonta > Echinometridae > Heliocidaris > Heliocidaris tuberculata. The sequence continues at coordinate 21,967,394 of CM046840.1, forward strand.
AGAAATATGAACTCTGTTTCATTTCGGAATAACGAACCGCCGGAATTATGCAAACAACATGCAGGTAACCGTTTTATGCATAAATGTACTTACCTTACAAGACTCTTCTACCCACACTTTAAATTTCTTGGCTCGGACGAGGACCAAATTTCCCGTTGTTGCCTTTCTCACGATGAAATTGCGAAAGTCATAATCGCATACCTGCGCATCGTAGGCACTTATCGTGTTCTTCTTCACCTTTATCGTTATAGGTCTATTGTTTGATACCGTGAATTTCATGGAATCCCTTGCTTCGATAACTGACTGGCTGTTGCCTTCCTTGTGTTCAACGGTGATAAAGATGGCTTGCGGGGTGTCATTTGCAACAACGATGTGCCGGTTCATAAAGCGTTTGATAAGGCCGACCGTTGTTCCCACCGCAGCTACAGTCGCTGCGATCGCTCCTCCAGCTACAATGAATGCCATTTTTTTAAAGAGAAGAATCCTTGCAATGTTATTGATAATCCCTCAGCCTATCTTAATGCTGTCTATAGCAGAATTTACTTTCACATACTAATTTCGAACTTTTAAGGAAGCACACCGTTAACTTTGGGATGTGCAGTCTACACACGTAATTCTGTAATTGTGCTATGACTTCCTTTCATCACGTCAACAAACTTCAACTGCAATTTCGCAATTTCTCAAACACACTCATTTTGATCCAGGCTGATATTTTGCAATACATATATGAGTCTTTCATGATTATCAGGAAACCTTTTCAAAACTGAAAGAAGGGTGCTGATCATCATTTAGTGTGGAGAAAGAATTATGCTATGCTGTTGTACCTTAAGTCGGTGTCGATTTAAAGGTGTAATTATAAAATTCTAGGCTTTTACAACAACCAATTTTTTCAGGCACAGGCTTGGCTCAATAGCTGATGGTTTACGAGGGCGTGTGTAATACCTTTGTCATGCAATTATTGTTCAATAATTTCAATAACTGAATTTAGTGTTTCTTGCGACAGAATGAAAAACGCAAATAAGGGCCATTGCAGCTGAATAATTCTTAGGTAGCCTACAGTGGATACCTAGGAATGCTTCTCAAAATTTATTCACAATTATTTCTTTGAATTTTTCACCTTCTATTAATTAGATTATAGTTAACTTTCAGTTTCTAAACTTTGAGTTCATATGCTGTAATCTGGTAATTCAATTTTGTTTCCTCAAACTTTAGCCTTAGATATCTTTCTTATTTACCAGATGATTTTTTTTTAAATTGCATCCAAAATTGACACTTTCAGGACTTTTAGATACAGGCCTAGTATCTCTTTGCCTCGACTGGAATAAAATCTTCTATAATTTACTCGGAGTTTGTTACTTTTCCTTAGCATGTAATATATGTAACATAACAATTTAATGTAATATAGATGCTGGAATATTCTTTTCATTTTCCTTTGTTTGTTTTGTTGTTAATAATAATAATAATAATAAGTTGTGCTTTTAGAGCGCATAATACAGAAAGTCTCTATGCGCTTTACAATTAACAAAGTGAAATTTACACCCAAAAAATAAACTAGTAAATCTCGCTTACTGCTACAACATAATTAACGATATAGTAATTGATAAACATTAAGGTATAAAGATGTTTTTTGTTGTTCTATCTATTTTTATTGGTTAAGGGATGTAGCGGGATATATACCCCCCCCCCCCCGGGGATCGCCACCAATGGCCACAACAAACAACAAATATGTGCTCTCCGAAAACATGTAACTTTGGGAAAGTATACATCATATAACAAGGTACAAGCGAACGTATTTAGTGCCGGAAATACAAGAATTGAGGTGACAATTTCTTGACACCCCGCGTGTGTCCACTACTTTGGTTGGCTTTTACTTTATTGGATATAAAATTCTTTTCCGAGTAAAATGAAACCAATATCATCAATTTTGTGTAAGGCGTTACTGTGAGGCAATGTCATTTTCAAAATTGGCTGCTTTTGCAGCCGTATAGTGATGCTTGAAGCAGCGAGAAATGACGGCTTCCCATACAATCTATGTTTCATTCATGTTTTCTTCATTTTCAAAGCGACAGCAGTCATGCGTTTGTCAACAAAGCTACTAGACCTGTTCCCAAATATATTCAAATTTTATGCATACTTTTAAAAGAAAGGTTGTTCTTGACAACCTGAAAGCTTGTCAGAGGCTTGTCAGACATACCAACACGTAATGTATGGAAACTGGATTCCAAGTAATGTAGTTCATTCATTAATAACAGGTTAATGGAATACCTCGTTACTAGGTCCCCAAGAAAGAAACATCCATAAATTTGAATAACTTTGTGAACAGGTCTATTGTATGAGAAGCCGTCATACACGAATTTGTCGCTGCTTTAAGCATGACTAAGGTTGCAAAAATACCCTCTTTTTCTTCCTCCTATTTTCCCCATAACCTTCTTATTCTTTGTCCGATCTATCTCAAACTTACATAATGTTCCATGAACTTTCTGGCACCAATTATCAGGCCTACTTTGTATGCAGGTTTGATTCTCCTTTAATGGCTTTGCCGTTCAAGCTGGAGAAGATATAGTGTTGTGAATTCTTGTAGCAGGAGTAATACTGTATTCTCAAAATCATTTTGTTGCCCAGGAAAATCGTAATTTTACGCATCAGTAATCGTGTGGTTAAAATCATTCACGAACTAATTTAAAAACTAAAAAAATCAAAAACACATTAAAAAAATATTTATAGAAACGTGAAAAATTAGTTTTTCTTGACGCATATCTTCCACCAGCAGTCTTGGTAATTATGAACTGTTTACGGTAATGAACACCATCTGTAAAGTAATTTGTACTTTGATCTTTGAACTTGGAATGTTCCGTGTCCTTGCAGAATGGGAAATCCTCTCGCCTATGTTGTCAACTCGAGGTAAGGATGAAAAGACATTTCCCTTGAATGTGGGTGCTTTGATAGTACAGACTCTCGTTTCTGTAATAAATAAAACCAAATTAGGGGAAAGAACTCAAATGAAATTTTACCACGCTATTCCAACCAGGTTGACCTGACAATGACCCTTCAGACTAGGTCTGCTAACAGCACTGTATTCATTTAAAAGACAAAGATGATTATTGAGTTATGCTTTGATAGGGGCTTACACTTAAAAGCCTTGCATTTCAATAAGCCCCTAGTTTTTATATGTCTTATGAAAATTAACATAATACCTTACAGAATGTAAAATACAATTTGTCATTTACATTCAGCTTTAAATTTTGTAAAAATAAAAATTAAAACTACACTTCAATTATGTTATTATAATGCTTGGTTTAATTATTTGTCAGATTCAGATGAAAAGTGATATCTTTTTCATTCGTTTTATTAAATCATCGTTCACAATACCCTACATCTTCAGATAAACCAAATGCATTCCATCTTCCGCATGGTGACGTTAAAGATCAGTTCAGTGACTCCAGTCCCGGATTTATGCTGGGATCTAAACATGCTAAATGACACACGTCTGCAAAAACAAAATTACCGTAATACAAGTAAATAAAACTCTAAGAATAACTTATGCGTTTTATTTTTCGAAGAGCTGTGAAAAATGTTAATCCATTACCCCCCCCCCCCCCCCGCCGCCTTTTGACGCCCTTGGACAAGTTTACTTCGTTGTTTTACCACGACTTCCATTCATATCAATATTGAACTGCACATGCCGTTTCGCAATTTTTCAACACATTCATTGCGAAATATCATCGATATTTCATAACACATTTGAGTTTTTCATGATTATCGGGAAACTTTTTAAACTGAACATGCTGAAAGTCAGAGATATATATAGTATTTTCAGAATTGGAAAGGGAACATCATTTACAGGAGTGAGCAGAAAGAATTAATCTAAGTTTCTATGCTGTAATATCTTCTGTGTCGTTCAAATTTGGTTTTACATCATACCACAAGTTTTTAAAGCTGTAAATATAAAAGTAAATGTACAATTCTAGGCCCTTACTAACAACCGAATTTATCTAGGGTACAGGCGTAGCCGTCAATCAATTATTCTAACAATAGAATTTGTATTCTACATCAGATAGGTTTTTTATAAAAATTGTTTGCATTGTTGTTGTTGTTTGTTCTTTTAATTGATTTCTTGATGCATATTCTGCTGATTTGAAATGGCTATGATCAAGGAGTTATCACAGAACTGTGATAACTCCTTGCAATGATGTATGCAGTGTACGCGAATATAGAGTTGATGCAATTTATTTCATGTCGTATTCATGTATAAATTGAATGTATTACAATAATTTAAGTAGTATAGAAATCAAATTTTCTTTTGATTTGGTAAAGGGATGGCCCTATTACCTCAAACTTATAAACTTTCAAACTTTAATTCAATGATGACCCATTGCGGAGACATTCAACCGTATTGAGTGCGTGTGTGTAATTGGGTTTTTACAGACGTGTATCAATCAGATATGATTATTTACGTCTGGGGACCGACCTTTAACGTCACCATCCGAAAGACGTGACTCAGTCTCGAACCTGGGTCCGCTGAATCAGTTTATAACTTCCACTGGTAACTGGATTACAGCTACCAGTGGAAGTTATAAACTGGTAGCTGGATTACAGGCGCACGCCACAACGCCCAGTTTATGACGTTATGGCGTATTGAATGTACTATTTACATTTTTATATTCTTCCCTTATAAAGTACATAAACCTGTTATAAAATGTTTTTAAAAACACATACTGGAAAAGTTCAAGGTGAATGGTCATTAAATACATCCAAATTAAACCCACTCGGCTCCCCCTCGTGCGTTAAACAATTCCATAGTTACCCTTTGTAGTATATACACAATTCCTACCGACACATTCAGACCTGTACATCATTTGTATACTATATGTAAGCATGGATATACTTATTCATGGTGTAAGACAGAACTTCGATTTATGTGATGATGTCAGGAAAGCAGACTATAAGCGAATACGTTATGTGGGAGATGCCATTTGGTCTAGCGGTAATGTCCGCGGTAAGGTCTCTCTTTCCACCTACAAACTGACTCTGATCGAACCCAGGTTCGAAACTGAGTCACGTCTTTTGGATGGTGACGTTAAAGGTCTGTCCCAGACGTAAATAATCATATATATACATATATCTGATTGAAACACGTCTGTAAAAAAAAATATATAAAAAATACACACACACACCTATTCATCTATTTGTTATAAGTTACAGCACTGTGAGGAGCTCTTCCCTTAAAGGTGCTTCATCCCTTTTGCAGCCCTAAATGTTGAAGGTGTGTGAGTATGCGATAAATTACAAAAGAATTATATTTGTAAAACTTGTGCGGATGTAAAAAGGATTATAATTTGCTTTCAAGTAAGTAATAACAACAATTTGGTAACACTTTATTTTTTCGACTCGATTTTTTTTTTTTTTTTTTTTTTTTTGACCGTTACTTGCGTTGATTTCTGAATAGCTCCCTCTGAGACAAAAGCAAGATTTTCATTTCTTACAAAGGAGTTATAGAACTGTGAACTTGAAATTTCATAGGCAGGATCTACAGGATGTCTAGTAAATCAGTGCAAATTTTCGCGGAATTTGTGTAAGTCTGTAAAATTACAGCGTTATAAGTGAACGAGGCTTTACGGAATTTCACGAAAAGTGGGTAGATTTTTTTTTTTTTTCAAACTCCATACTTTAAAGAACAAACGCAATTCACAGAGGGAGGGGCAGAGTCTTCGTCAATTGAAATAGATGGGGCACGGTGCAATTCCAAGGTATACAGTGTGAAGAGAGAGAGAGAGAGATAATAATAATGATAATAATAATAATAATACTCATAATAATACTCATAATAATAATAATAATAATAATAATAATAATAATAATAATAATAATAGTAATAATAATACTCATCATAATAAAAATAATAATAATAATAATGATAATAATAATAACAATGATAATCATAATAATAATAATAATAATGATAATAATAATAATAATAATAATGATAATAATCAGAATAATAATCAGAATAATAATAATAATAATAATAATGATAATAATAAGACTAATTTATATAGCGCAGTTACTATTTGACTATACGCTACTGCGCTGTGTGATGGAGACTCCTATGCTTACACTGTATAAACAGAACTAATCTACTTAAAAGCCTCTGAAAACAGATGGGTCTTCAGTAGAGATTTAAAAATGGGGACTGATTGTGCTTTCCTTATTACAAGAGAAAGTTTGTTCCAGAGTTTTGGAGCAGCACAGCTAAATGCACAATCTCCAAGAGTTGCTTTTGTTTTGGCATGAGGCAGTTTTCGAAGCAGTTTGTCTTGTGAACTTCGTAAGTTATGTGTATATGGATGCAATTTAAAAGATGATAATTCAGACAAATTATTTGGGGCTTGACCATTCAAAGCTTTGTAAACGAGCAAAAGTATCTTGAATGTGATTCTGTGCTTTATTGGCAACCAGTGTAACTTCATCAAAACAAGAATGATTTGGGGAAATTTGAGGAATTGGTCCCAAGTTTTGCACAGGCATTCTGAACACGCGGCAACTTCATGGTCTGTGAATCTGACAAGCCAAACAATAATCCATTACAATAATCAAGTTACAACTAATAAAAGCATGGACAAGGCTTTCAGTGTTTTTCTGATCTAAGTATTTACGGATGTGACGCAAATTATATAACATATTCAATTCAATTCAATTCAATTCATTCTTTATTCGTCCAAATAAAATCATAAGGAAACTTGACATGGGACTTTGACATGACAGTAATATCAAAACAACAAAAACAGTGACCATGAAAATACATGAATGATGAATATGCGTACGCAAACTAAAGGGCGCATGACATAATGATAGACATTAATTAATGTGAGATTGCACAGTATTATCAATAAAAAGCAGATTTGTATGTGTTGGATATCTGTGTCTCCATGTTTAAACAGGAAGATGGAGTAGGGGGTAAAGAGGAGAGATGGAAATGAAGAGATGGAGAGCGGGATAGACACTGACAGAAAAAGATGGAATTACAGAGGGAGAGAAAGAGAAAGATGGGGTTAATGAGAAATCGTTCGCAAACCCCCCGCCCCCTCCCATTGTTTATGTGGAAAATGAATTCGAAATCGTTCCGGTATACGTCAGACCTCAACGATTTATTCTAATGAGCCACCCTCAACGATTTTATCGTCTCGTTGAAGTCGCTCGGCCACAGATTTTTTTTTTTTTTTTTTTTTTTTTTAGGACAGAAGATGTGAGCCAATAATGTTACTCCTTCGATATGACATCAGTGGCAGAAGAGTGGATGAAGGTAGTGTCCATGCATAGAATTTGATTGACAGAACCAACTACTTAAATTGTTGCGAAAATCAGTTAAAGGGGAAGTACTCTATGATATCTAGTTGAATCTAAATGAAGTAGAAAATTTTAAGAAATGGATCAATAAATGTTTGAGCAAAATCCAATAAGAAATAAGAATGTTATGATTTTTTGTTTTAAAGTTGTAATCAATCAAACACATAATGGCAACCCCGTGACGTATCTTGCGAGCTCCCCTCCCATTTGCCATGTACAAAAGAAATCATAAATTTCCATTTTTTCTAAAGAAAATATTTCACCATACATGCACCCTAGGTATAATCATTGCACATGTGTTTTTACACAAAACCTGTATGAAACAATCCTATTATTTCATCAACAACTAAGAACATGAAAATTTATGAAACTTTCTGTATAAAGCAAATGGAGAGGAGCTTGCAAGGTACGTCACAGAATTGTTGATTTGTGTCTGATTGACTACAACTTCATAAATTCATAACTTTCTTATTTCTTATCGGATTTTGCTCAATTTTTCACTCATACGTTTCTCTCGTTTTTTCTTATTTTATTCAAATCAACTTAATACCAGGGTGGACTTCCGCTTTAAGGTCTGACCTCTTTTATCGTTATCGTCATTGGTACATTGTCCACTATCATTATCGTTATTGGTGAGGTCTGACAAGCATTTAGCTGCTACAAGTAAAAAAAAAAAAAAAGACCACCTGTCTATAAGGTAGAGACCATTTTATTTTTGTTTTCCATACATTGGTAAAGAATGTGTTTTGTATTTCATGTTTTATATTTTGTTTTATTGTCAGTATACAGACATTCTTCTTGTTTACATGCAATATACATAATGAATGTACACAAAATTAATAATCAACCAAAAATATTAATATGTACATACATGAAAGATATACGTTAACAGTTTGCCGAAATATTAATTAAGTGAAACATGTCAGACATTTAAAGAAAAATATTATACTAAGATGAATTGAAAACTAATTTGAATCTGAATTATTCATAGTTTAAAGTAGTAACCATGCTTATGTATAGGTCTTGTATATGTTATTATGCACAGTGACTGGGTTGAATTTTATATGGGGATCTATATTGCTATCGCTATCATCTGCACAATTTATACCGCTATAGTAAGTACAGCAATACTAAAGGAAATGTATCTATTTCTTTTGAAGAAAAAAAAATCATATTCATGTGATTTCTCAATCCTTTAAAAACAGATACCCACATCCAAATCAATCAGATATAGTTTTTACATGTTTCAGGTCAGTCAGTTCGGTCAGTTCACTTCTTTCAATTCAATATTATCTTTAAAAAAGAACAAAGCTTATATGACAATCCTTCTTTATGATTCATTTACTTAGTTATACAATGCAATTACTCTATTTGATAAAGTGTTAATATTTTTTTATTATGTTGTAATCAGTTTGTAAAGTATGTTTGAATGAAAAAAAGGATCATAAAGAAAAATAAATCAAATCAAATCCAATCAAACAAAATATTTACAATACATTAAATAAAACATTCAATTCCATATAAGCATAAATACATATTTCGAATAACAAAAACATGATAAACCGTGATAGAACTACATTGGGAAAAACTGTTAAAAGTCAGCAGTTTTGTGAGACGGCTTCCCTGATAATACATGATTTGATGGATATAGATGGCGGAAAACTGAGGTGGATGATAAAATTTAGAATAAAGAATGACTCATATTAAACCTGTTTAACATTTAAGTACATGGAGGAGTGTTGCATGTTTAACGGTAGTTTTTCACTTTTTTTTTCTCCAAAATTCATAATTTCTAATGTTATTGCATAGTCTGTTCCAAAGGACATAACCTCTTTTTCTTGGTGATGGTAATGGTAATGGGTTTTTTTTTTTTTTAATATTTGCAGCCAACTAGCTGAATTGCAGATTTTTGTACAGCGTGTAAAAACATCATAAACAATAATTTTTACATAATCATAATAAAACTTAACAATGGAAATGATACATTACATCAAAGAGATAATACATAGTAATTACACTTTCTGAATGAACAGCTCATGCAAGTATATTCATAAAGTGTACAGGTACAAGACAAAGAAAAACGATAATCAAAATATATCGGGCAATTTCAGTTCTCTGAAAACAAGCAAGACATGCATATACTACTCATGTTCACCAAAACAGAATAGGACAGTAAAGAGGGAATGTAGGAAAAGGGAAATGCAGACACCAGGCCGGGAGCATATATAGGTGGAAGCATTGACGTATTATAGATTATACGAATTATAGATATATTATTATATTATAGATATATTATAGATTATACGTATTGTGGAAGAAAGGAGAAAGAGAGAAAGAGAGGAGGGGGGGGGCGCCGCGCCCGCACTCCTGACCTCGTCCTATTTTCATGACTTTCTTATTCTTTGCCCGATCTTTCTCAAACGTTCTGAAATTATTAATTTTTCTGCCTCCAATTATCAGGCCAACTTTGTATGCAGGTTTGATTCTGCTTTAATGGCTTTGCTTTTCCAGCCAGAGAAGATAATGTCTTGTGAATTTTGGTTGCAGGAGTAATATTCCAGAAACCATTTTGTGAGACAATATTATAATTTTAGGCATCAGTATTCACGAACAATTTCACAAAGTGCGGTTAAAATCATTCATGAACTAAATTAAAAACGTTAAAAAAAATATATATCAGAATATTTTCTTCAATATATAAAAACGTGAAAATCTACAGCATCCGCCAGTATTCTTCGTAGTCTTATAAGTGTTTAATGGTACTGTAAACCATCTATAAAGTAATTTGAACTTTGATCTTTGAACTTGGAATGATCCGTCTCCTTGTTGAATGGGAAATCCCCTCTGTTGTCAACTCGAGAGAAGGATGAAATGGCAGCCTTCAAAACATATCTCGTATTAAAATGTGGTTGCCTCGATAGTGTAGACTCCCCTCGTTTCTGCATGAATAAAACAAAATTAGGGGGGAAGAAATCAAATTGAATTTTACCATGCTATTCCAACCAGGTTGATAATGTGACCCTTTAAAATATGTCTTCTTATAACAATGACTAAAAAAAACAGATTTTATGTATACTAGGTTGTTTTTATATAGGCGTCCACTAAAGGATGTATGACATCCTACGACAATTGCTCCGGTCTAACGTTGCCATGCTAATCCTAAACTTAAACCTAACCCTTACCCTAATCCTAACCCTAATCCTAATCTTCACATTGTCCTGAACAAAAAAAAACAAATCATGACCTTGACCTTAACCTTTGACCTTTCGAGATATGGACTGTGGAGCAAATGTCGCAGGAGTAAATGTTGGCGCCCCACACATAGCACTGCATTTCAATAAGCCCCTCTTTTTCATAAGTCATATGGAACTGACATAATGTTTATTTCCATTAAGTTCTAAATTTTGTAAGAAAACAACAACTGTATAATTATGTTGTTATTATATGTACGTGGTTTAATTGTTTGTCAAAGTGTTTGTTTGGGCTCATAAATTGATTGTGGAATTGTCAGATTCAGATTGTAAAGTAATGTTTCAGTCGTTTCATGAAATCACCGTTCACAACATACAATCTTTTCTGTTAAACCAAATTTATTCCACCATCCAGGCAGTGGCGTTAAAGGTCGGTCCCAGACGTAAATGATAAGAGCTGAATGATACACGTCTGTACACTCTACAAAAAGTTGGGTAAGATTTTACCCATGTTGAGGTTTTTAAAAAAGGGGGGACGTGCCTGTTTGTTGTTTGTTGTTTGTTGGGTAAAATTTTACCCAACATTGGTAAATGCAAACGAATTTTACCCCAACTCTTTTTAGAGTGTACAGACGTGTATCATTCAGCTCTTATTAGGAAATAAAAGCGTAAAGAACAATTTTTTTTCTTTTGTTGTTGTTCTTCTTGTTGTTTCGATGGACGATGAAATAATGTTTATATATAAATGTACTTACCTTACGAGTTTCTTCTTCCCACACTTTAAATTTCTTGGCTCGGACGAGGACCAAATCTCCCGTTGTTGCCTTTCTCACGATGAAATTGCGATAGTCATAATCGCATATCTCCGCATCGTAGGAACTTTTCGTGCATTTCTTTACCCTTATCGTTATGGGTCTGTTGTTTGATACCGAGAATTTCATGGAATCCCTTGCTTCGATGATTGATTGGCTTTTGCCTTCCTTGTGCTCGACGGTGACGAAGATTGGTTGCGGGGTGTCATTCGCAACAACGATGTGCCGGTCCATGAAGCGTTTGACGAGGCAGACCGAGGCGACAGCGACTATAGTGAGCGCCATTTTTATAGAAAAGAATCCTTGCAATTTTTATTGATAAGCACACAGCATACCTCAATGGTAAGTGTCGTTAGTTTTTGTACTGAATACGTTCATATAGTAGTTACAATTCGATATATATTCGATATATATATATATTTATTTATATATATATATATATGTATATATTATAGGTTGAGTGGGCCGGTCGCATCGAAATTCCCAAAGCGAATTTCAGTCCCACTTCGCCCCGATTGGCATGGTTTTGATCCCCCCCCCCCCCCCCCCGCCTTTTGACGCCCTTGGACAAGTGTACTCCGTTGTTTTATCACGACTTCCATTCATATCAACATTGAACCGCACATGAACTGCTCATGACGTTTCGCAATTTCTCAACACATTCATTGCGAAATATCGATATTTTGTAACACATTTGAGTCTTTCATGATTATCGGGAAACTTTTTAAACTGAAAGTAGAGATACATGTAATATCTTCAGAAGTGGATAGGGATCATCATTTACCGGAGTGAAAAAAAGAATTAATCCAAGTTCCTATATGCTATAACATCTTCTGTGTCGATCAAATTTGTTTTTACATCATACTCTAAGTTTTTAAAGCTGTAATTATTAAAGTAAATGTACTACAATTCTAGGCCCTTACTAACAACCGATTTTATCTAGGGTACAGGCGTAGCTGATGGATTACGGGGGGGGGGGGGTGCTACCTGTCAGTCAATTATTCCAATCATTGAATTTGTATTCTACATCAGATAATTTTTTTTTTAATTGTTTGCATTGTGTCTTTTTAATTGATTTCCTGATGCATATTCTGGTGATTTGAAATGGCTATGATTTGTGCAGTATACGTGTATATAAAGTTGGTGCAATTTATTTCATGTCGTCTCCATGAATAAATGAATTGTGTTACAATCATTTAACCAGTATAGAAATCAAATTTTCTTTTGATTTTGTAAAGGGATGGCCCTATTACCTCTAACTTATAAACTTTCAAACTTTATAAATATAATTTAATTCAATGATGAATGATTGCGGAGACATTCAACCGTATTGAGTGTATGGGGTGGGTGTGGGTGTGTGTGTGTAATTGGGTTTTTACAGACGTGTATCAATCAGATATGATTATTTACGTCTGGGGACCGACCTTTAACGTCACCATCCGAAAGACGTGACTCAGTCTTGAACCTGGGTCCGCTGAATCAGTTTATAACTTCCACTGATAACTGGATTACAGCTACCAGTTGAAGTTATAAACTGGTAGCTGGATTACAGGCGCACGCCACAACGCCCAGTTATGTCGTTATGGCGTATTGAATGTACTATTTACATTTTTAAATTCTTCCCTTATAAAGTACATAAACCTGATATAAAATGTTTTTAAAAACACATACTGGAAAATTTCAAGGTGAATGATCATTAAATACATCCAAACTAAACTCACTCGGCTCCCCCTCGTGCGTTAAACAATTCCATAGTTACCCTTTGTAGTATGTACACAATTCCTACCGACACACTCAGACCTGTACATCATTTGTATACTATATGTAAGCATGGATATACTTATCCATGGTGTAAGATAGAACTTCAAATTATGTGATGATGTCAGGAAAGCAGACTATAAGCGAATACGTTATGTGGGAGATGCCAGTTGGTCTAGCAGTCACTGGCGTAGCCAGGGGGGGGCACAAGGGGGCCATGGCCCCCCCTGTTGATCGGAGAGCAAAAAAAAAAAACAAAAAAAAACAAAAAACAACAACTAATTTCCTTTTCACATGCTGGTCTTACTAGGACTTACCCTACCCCTACCTTACAATCGAAATAAGGAAAAATAAAATGGAAATATTACCAAAAAAGTAAACAAAATAAACACTGCTTTCATTTCCAGCAAAAACTGTTCCTTTCCAAATCATAACCCCGAAACTTTGTTAACAACATTGACTAAGTAGATTGGTAACAGAACATTTATATTTCTTTTAGTTTGTCGAGAGTTGAAAGAAATTGTACTCAGAATGATGAAGAGGCGTATCAGTTATTCTTGCCGAATATAAACCTCTCTTTGTGAATGGGTATATGTCCGATGGAGGCAATAACCATTTTCTTCGTTTTGTAAATCTTGAGTTTGTTTAAGAGTTATCATTGTGGTAGCCAACATTGCTTTTATACGAAAACAATGTCACCGTTATATCATTTTTATGGTCTTCATCCGAGGAGAAGCAAAACACTGTTTTTCAAGGTAGAGTTCGATTTTATAGAGGAATATTCAAAAAAGATACAATTTCATTCTTTGTTCAAGTCGTATTTTATATACTAGTAAGTCATCGGACGAGATGCTTTCTGCTTTGATGTTTACAGTTTTGAGTCAAATCTATTATCACTAAATTGAATGACAAAAACGGCCTTCACATGTGGCAAATCATGTGCGCTTGACTTGGTTGTATGAAGACTTTGTTTAGCCCGTTCTCTATGTGTAATTACATTATTTCCATATGTTTTTATTACAAATTGTGATCTCTATACTCTTTACACGATGTAATTCTAATATTTTTCCGTGCTAAATACTCACATTGATGTTCATTTTGGTTACAAAAATTAATCAAACTATATAATTCCTCAGTACTTAAATGAAGGAGTACGTAGCTGGATTCGTGTAGTATATACGAATTAGGCAACTAATGAACAACCTCTAACCGAGAAAATGAGATAAAGAGCTAAACAAGGCAGCTAAATAAATTGCTAAAGTCTTTTACATACACCTAATAAAGATGTTGCATGTGTTTTCAAATGAGACTACCGCTTGAGATGAGATATAAATTCCACTCCATGAGAAAGGGCGTCCTCTTAGTCATATGTTAGTCAATAGTCAGTGTGTCTGTGTGTGGGTTTTTGGTTGTTAGTCTGTATATTTTCCTATCCGAAAACACGGGTTTCAACGTTTCGTATGTACACTGGTACAGCTATTTATACACACCAACTACATGTAATTTTGCGTATTGCTTGGAATTCTGGAGCCCCAAGGAGTGGTAATCCTTCCACTACAATTCATTCCAGCGGAGTAGAGAAAAAAAAAATCCTATTTCATCTGTCACTTCTCAAGTAGGTTACACCAGAATAGAATTTTAGGGTGCAGAAAATGCCATTTTCATGACCTGGTTTTAAAAAATTTTCCTACCGTGGGAGGGAGATACCCCCTCCCACACCCTCCCCCGCTCGGTCGCTTCGCTCCCTCGCCTTGGCCCCCCCTCTTGAAAAATCCTGGCTACGCCAGTGCTAGCAGTAATGTCCGCGGTAAGCTCTCTCTTTCCGCCTGCAAACTGACTCTGATCAAACCCAGGTTCGAAACTGATTCACGTCTTTTGGATGGTGGCGTTGAAAGTAGGTCCCAGACGTAAATAATCATATATATCTGATTGATACACGTCTGTAAAAAAATATATATAAAATACACACACACCTATTCATATATTTGTTATAAGTTACAGCAATGTGAGGAGCTCTTCCCTTCAAGGTGCTTCATCCCTTTTGCAGCCCTAAATGTTGAAGGTGTGTGAGTATGCGATAAATTACAAAAGAATATTTGTAAAACTTGTGCGGATGTGAAAAGGATTATAATTTGCTTTAAGTAATAACAACAATTTGGTAACACTTTATTTTTTCGACTCGATTTTTTTTTTTTTTAATTTGACCGTTACTTGCGTTGATTTCTGAATAGCTCCCTCTGAGACAAAAGCAAGATTTTCATTTCTTACAAAGGAGTTATAGAACTGGCATGTGAACTTGAAATTTCATAGGCAGGATCTACAGGATGTCTACTAAATCAGTGCAAATTTTCGCGGAATTTGTGTAAGTCTGTAAAAGGGATGAAGCACCTTTAAGTCCTTTTACTTCCTGTGGCGGTTTTTTTTTTTTTAGGCGGTTTACAACGTTATATTAAAGTGAACGAGGCTTTACGGAATTTCACGAAAAGTGGGTAGAATTTTTGTGTTTTTTTTTTCAAACTCCATACTTTAAACAACAAACGCAATTCACAGAGGGAGGGGCAGAGTCTTAGTCAATTGAAATAGAACCCACTTGCATTAAGCGCTTTAGATGGGGCACAGTGCAATTCCAAGGTATACAGTGTGAAGAGAGAGAGAGAGATAATAATAATAATGATGATAACAATAATAATAATAATAATGATGATAATAATAATAATAATAATAATAATAATAATAATAATAATAATACTCATAATAATAATAATGATAATGATAATAATAATAACAATAATAATAATAATAATAATAATAATGATAATAACAATAATAATGATGATAATAATAATGATAATAACAATAATAATAATAATAATGATAATAACAATAATGATAATAATAAGACTAATTTATATAGCGCAGTTACTATTTGAATATACTCTACTGCGCTGTTTGATGGAGACTCCTTATGCTTACACTATATAAACAGAACTAATCTACTTAAAAGCCTCTGAAAACAGATTGTGCTTTCCTTATTACAGGAGGAAGTTTGTTCCAGAGTTTTGGAGCAGCACAGCTAAATGCACAATCTCCAAGAGTTGCTTTTGTTTTGGCATGAGGCAGTTTTCGAAGCAGTTTGTCTTGTGAACTTCGTAAGTTATGTGTATATGGATGCAATTTAAAAGATAGTAATTCACACAAGTAATTTGGGGCTTGACCATTCAAAGTTCTGTAAACGAGCAAAAGTATCTTGAATGTGATTCTGTGCTTTATTGGCAACCAATGTAACTTCATCAAAACAAGAATGACTTGGGAAAATTTGAGGAATTGGTCCCAAGTTTTGCACAGGCATTCTGAACACGCTGCAACTTCATGGTCTGTGAATCTGACAAGCCAAACAATAATCCATTACAATAATCAAGTTACAACTAATAAAAGCATGGACAAGGCTTTCAGTGTTTTTCTGATCTAAGTATTTACGGATGTGACGCAAATTATATAACATATTCAATTCAATTCAATTCAATTCAATTCAATTCATTCTTTATTCGTCCAAATAAAATCATAAGGAAACTTGACATGGGACTTTGACATGACAGTAATATCAAAACAACAAAAACAGTGACCATGAAAATACATGAATGATGAATATGCGTACGCAAACTAAAGGGCGCATGACGTAATGATAGACATTAATTAATGTGAGATTGCACAGTATTGTCAATAAAAAGCAGATTTGTATGTGTTGGATATCTGTGTCTCCATGTTTAAACAGGAAGATGGAGTAGGGGGTAAAGAGGAGAGATGGAAATGAAGAGATGGAGAGCGGGATAGACACTGACAGAAAAAGATGGAATTACAGAGGGAGAGAAAGAGAAAGATAGGGTTAATGAGAAATCGTTCGCAAACCCCCCGCCCCCTCCCATTGTTTATGTGGAAAATGAATTCGAAATCGTTCCGGTATACGTCAGACCTCAACGATTTATTCTAATGAGCCACCCTCAACGATTTTATCGTCTCGTTGAAGTCGCTCGGCCACAGATTTTTTTTTTTTTTTTTTTTTTTTTTTTAGGACAGAAGATGTGAGCCAATAATGTTACTCCTTCGAAATGACATCAGTGGCAGAAGAGTGGATGAAGGTAGTGTCCATGCATAGAATTTGATTGACAGAACCAACTACTTAAATTGTTGCGAAAATCAGTTAAAGGGGAAGTCCTCTATGATATCTAGTTTAATCTAAATAAATTAGAAAACTTTAAGAAACAGATCAATAAAAGTTTGAGCAAAATCCAATAAGAAATAAGAATGTTATGATTTTTTGTTTTAAAGTTGTAATCAATCAAACACATAATGGCAACCCCGTGACGTATCTTGCGAGCTCCCCTCCCATTTGCCATGTACAAAAGAAATCATAAATTTCCATTTTTTCTAAAGAAAATATTTCACCATACATGCACCCTAGGTATAATCATTGCACATGTGTTTTTACACAAAACCTGTATGAAACAATCCTATTATTTCATCAACAACTAAGAACATGAAAATTTATGAAACTTTCTGTATAAAGCAAATGGGAGAGGAGCTTGCAAGGTACGTCACAGAATTGTTGATTTGTGTCTGATTGACTACAACTTCATAAATTCATAACTTTCTTATTTCTTATCGGATTTTGCTCAATGTTTCACTCATACGTTTCTCTCGTTTTTTCTTATTTTATTCAAATCAACTTAATACCAGGGTGGACTTCCGCTTTAAGGTCTGACCTCTTTTATCGTTATCGTCATTGGTACATTGTCCACTATCATTATCGTTATTGGTGAGGTCTGACAAGCATTTAGCTGCTACAAGTAAAAAAAAAAAAAAAGACCACCTGTCTATAAGGTAGAGACCATTTTATTTTTGTTTTCCATACATTGGTAAAGAATGTGTTTTGTATTTCATGTTTTATATTTTGTTTTATTGTCAGTATACAGACATTCTTCTTGTTTACATGCAATATACATAATGAATGTACACAAAATTAATAATCAACCAAAAATATTAATATGTACATACATGAAAGATATACGTTAACAGTTTGCCGAAATATTAATTAAGTGAAACATGTCAGACATTTAAAGAAAAATATTATACTAAGATGAATTGAAAACTAATTTGAATCTGAATTATTCAAAGTTTAAAGTAGTAACCATGCTTATGTATAGGTCTTGTATATGTTATTATGCACAGTGACTGGGTTGAATTTTATATGGGGATCTATATTGCTATCGCTATCATCTGCACAATTTATACCGCTATAGTAAGTACAGCAATACTAAAGGAAATGTATCTATTTCTTTTGAAGAAAAAAAAATCATATTCATGTGATTTCTCAATCCTTTAAAAACAGATACCCACATCCAAATCAATCAGATATAGTTTTTACATGTTTCAGGTCAGTCAGTTCGGTCAGTTCACTTCTTTCAATTCAATATTATCTTTAAAAAAGAACAAAGCTTATATGACAATCCTTCTTTATGATTCATTTACTTAGTTATACAATGCAATTACTCTATTTGATAAAGTGTTAATATTTGTTTATTATGTTGTAATCAGTTTGTAAAGTATGTTTGAATGAAAAAAAGGATCATAAAGAAAAATAAATCAAATCAAATCCAATCAAACAAAATATTTACAATACATTAAATAAAACATTCAATTCCATATAAGCATAAATACATATTTCGAATAACAAAAACATGATAAACCGTGATAGAACTACATTGGGAAAAACTGTTAAAAGTCAGCAGTTTTGTGAGACGGCTTCCCTGATAATACATGATTTGATGGATATAGATGGCGGAAAACTGAGGTGGATGATAAAATTTAGAATAAAGAATGACTCATATTAAACCTGTTTAACATTTAACTACATGGAGGAGTGTTGCATGTTTAACGGTAGTTTTTCACTTTTTTTTTTCTCCAAAATTCATAATTTCTAATGTTATTGCATAGTCTGTTCCAAAGGACATAACCTCTTTTTCTTGGTGATGGTAATGGTAATGGTTTTTTTTTTTTTAAACATTTGCAGCCAACTAGCTGAATTGCAGATTTTTGTACAGCGTGTAAAAACATCATAAACAATAATTTTTACATAATCATAATAAAACTTAACAATGGAAATGATACATTACATCAAAGAGATAATACATAGTAATTACACTTTCTGAATGAACAGCTCATGCAAGTATATTCATAAAGTGTACAGGTACAAGACAAAGAAAAACGATAATCAAAATATATCGGGCAATTTCAATTATCTCTGAAAACAAGCAAGACATGCATATACTACTCATCTTCACCAAAACAGAATAGGACAGTAAAGAGGGAATGTAGGAAAAGGGAAATGCAGACACCAGGCCGGGAGCATATATAGGTGGAAGCATAGACGTATTATAGATTATACGTTTTATAGATATATTAATATATTATAGATATATTATAGATTATACGTATTGTGGAAGAAAGGAGAAAGAGAGAAAGAGAGGAGGGGGGCGCCGCGCCCGCACTCCTGACCTCGTCCTATTTTCATGACTTTCTTATTCTTTGCCCGATCTTTCTCAAACGTTCACAAATTATTAATTTTTCTGCCTCCAATTATCAGGCCAACTTTGTATGCAGGTTTGATCTCCTTTAATGGCTTTGCTTTTCCAGCCAGAGAAGATAATGTCTTGTGAATTTTGGTTGCAGGAGTAATATTCCAGAAACCATTTTGTGAGACAATATTATAATTTTAGTCATCAGTAATCACGAACAATTTCACAAAGTGCGGTTAAAATCATTCATGAACTAAATTTAAAAACGTTAAAAAGAAATATATCAGAACATTTTCTTCAATATATAAAAACGTGAAAATCTATAGCATCCGCCAGTATTCTTGGTAGTCTTATAAGTGTTTAATGGTACTGTAAACCATCTATAAAGTAATTTGAACTTGGAATGATCCGTCTCCTTGTAGAATGGGAAATCCCCTCTGTTGTCACTTCGAGAGAAGGATGAAATGGCAGCCTTCAAAACATATCTCTTAAATGTGGTTGCCTCGATAGTGTAGACTCCCCTCGTTTCTGCATGAATAAAACAAAATTAGGGGGAAGAAATCAAATTAAATTTTACCATGCTATTCCCACCAGGTTGATAATGTGACCCTTTAAAATATGTCTTCTTAAAGTATTGACTAAAAAAAACAACAGATTTTATGTATACTAGGTTGTTTTCATATAGGCGTCCACACAGGAAGCACTGCATTTTAATAAGCCCCTCTTTTTCATAAGTCATATGGAACTGACATAATGTTTATTTCCATTAAGTTCTAAATTTTGTAAGAAAACAACAACTGTATAATTATGTTGTTATTATATGTACGTGGTTTAATTGTTTGTCAAAGTGTTTGTTTGGGCTCATAAATTGATTGTGGAATTGTCAGATTCAGATTGTAAAGTAATGTTTCAGTCGTTTCATGAAATCACCGTTCACAACATACAATCTTTTCTGTTAAATCAAATTGATTCCATCATCCAGGCAGTGGCGTTAAAGGTCGGTCCCAGACGGAAAAGATAAGAGCTGAATGATACACGTCTGTACACTCTACAAAAAGTTGGGTAAGATTTTACCCATGTTGAGGTTTTTAAAAAAGGGGGGGACGTGCCTGTTTGTTGTTTGTTGTTTGTTGGGTAAAATTTTTACCCAGCATTGGTAAATGCAAACGAATTTTACCCCAACTCTTTTTAGAGTGTACAGACGTGTATCATTCAGCTCTTATTAGGAAATAAAAAAACGTATAGAACAATTTTTTTCTTTTGTTGTTGTTCTTGTTGTTGTTTCGATGGGCGGTGAAATAATGTTTATATATAAATGTACTTACCTTACGAGTTTCTTCTTCCCACACTTTAAATTTCTTGGCTCGGACGAGGACCAAATCTCCCGTTGTTGCCTTTCTCACGATGAAATTACGATAGTCATAATCGCATATCTCCGCATCGTAGGAACTTTTGGTGCATTTCTTCACTCTTAGCCTTATAGGTCTATTGTTTGACACCGAGAATTTGATGGACTCCCTTGCTTCGATGATTGATTGGCTTTTTCCTTCATTGTGCTCAATGGTGACAAAGACGGCTTGAGGTGTGTCATTCGCAACGACGATGTGCCGGTCCATGAAGCGTTTGATAAGGCAGACTGTTGTACCTACCGCTGCTACAGCCGCTGCGGTAGCTCCTCCTACTACAATCATTTTTTTTTTTATATAGAAAAGAATCCTTTGCAATTTTATTGATAATCACACAGCATACCTTAATGGTATGTGAGAGTGGTGAGTTTATGTGCTCAATACGTTCACAGATCAGTTGAAATTCGACCTGCAAGGAAGTACGGTGTCTACCATGTGATGAGCAGACTACCTTATGCTTGGCAAGAGTGTTAACAAGTTGTTGAAAGTGGGGGGGGGGGGGAGTTATAAATTTGGGGTGTTAAAGTGGCATTTTAATGTAGAAGCATGGTTCTGATTTTTTTTTTTTTTAAACCTCCCACGCCTTTTGATGCCCTTGGACAATTGTGCTGTTTTATTACGACTTCCGTTAATGTCAACGAACTTGAACTGCACATGCTGTTTCGCAATATCCCAACATTTTCATTGCGAAATATCGATATTTTGTTACACATTTGAGTCTTTCATGGTTATCGGGAAACTTTTTTAAACTAGAAGTGGAGATACATGTAATATCTTTGCATCGGATACTAATCGTCATTTACTGGACATGCAGCTGGAGTGTGGACAAAGAATTAATCTAGGACTGTTCATCACATCTTCTGTGTTGTTTAATTTTTTTTACATTATATCCTTAGTTTTTAAAGCTGTAATTATAAAAGTAACTGCACATTTCTAGGCCCTTACTAACGACCGATTTTATCTAGGGTACAGGTGTATCTGATGGTTTACGGGGGGGGGGGGGGTTGTGCTACCCGTCATTCAGTAAGTCCGATAACTAAATTTATATTCTGGGTTTGTGCTACCCGTCATTCAGTAAGTCCGATAACTAAATTTATATTCTGCATCAGATAGATTTTAAAGATCAGACGAAGGTAAAAACGGCCATTGCACCTGAATTATTTTTTTAATGTATAATAGATCCCTTAAGCGGCCTTCTAAATTTCCTCGCAGGTATTTCTAATGGAGGATTTCTAATTTAACTACCATTCGGTAACTTTAATTTCACATGATATGCCTATATACCATTCACACCAATTTTGTTTCCCCCAAATTTTATCTCTTATTTACCAGCTCCATTTTTAAACGAGATCCAAGATTAACGCCTTCGGTACATTGGGATACTGGCCTACCTCTTTACTTCGAACTGGACTATAATTTCCCATAATTTATTTGGAGTTTGTCCTTTTTTCATTTAGGCCTAAAGCTGCTGGAATTCGTAGCATCGTGTTTGTTTGTTTGTTTGTTGTTGTTTTTGTTGTTTTTTTATTTTTGGTTGTTGTTGTTGTTTTATATATGTTTGTTTGATTTTGACTGGTAAAGGGATACAGGGGTGTGACTTGAAAGGGAGGGTTGTGACATCTCTTCCCCATTCTGAATTGTCCGTCGGAATATTTGCAATATTTATAGCCTTTCGGCAAACAGCCAAAAAGAAATGCCCCTTTTCTCATCTTTTATTTTGTCTTCTTGGTGAAAACTTCCTTTGAACATCTGTCTGCAAATTGAAAATCTGACAACCAGGCTGTTCCGTAATGTCACTGTGATGTCGTGTCGGACACCTTCCCCTTTTGTTCCAACACATCGAATGACTTAAATGTAAATTTTCCTGATGACTAGGTATGACTCCTATTTATCTCTATATTAAACAAAAATCTTATTTAAAAAAAAAAAAAAAAAAAACTTTTTTGGGGTTTATCGAGGAAATAACCCTGTTCATGTATCATACAGTTATACAAAGTAATGAAGTACACAATTTAAATGATGGAATATCAAAATCCAAACAAGCACAAAAAGAACACACAAAACAAACGAGGAAGAGGCATGGAGCTCCATAAAACAAAATCAAAATAATGTTATGAAAATAGTCTTTTTTAGAGAAATCAAGAAGGTACAGATGGTAAAGATATATTCTGTTAAAATGTATTTGCAGCTTCTTTTAAAGACATTTCATAAGTTAACTTCTGTGATCTGTCTGCCATCTAAAAATAAGTTTTATGATTGAATATAAAATCTACATATGTCATTGCTGAACATGTCAATTTATGCCAGTTTATGTTTACTATAACTTATAAGATTTTATCTTTATGCTTTTAATAAAGTTGCCATTACGTAGTACTATAAATATTTCAAATATAATGTAATGGGCCGTGGCAGTACAACTTTCCTCTAGAAGACTGGTTATTATAATGACTTTTTAACTTTTAAAAGTTCCATTCAAAATTTTAGATATTTTAACAATGTATATCCTTTTCCTTTTTTATATTCTTTATAAACATAATCAAACAAAGATAAAGATCTTATTACATATTTCTCAATAATTGTATTCCTACTTAAATATAATAATTTATGTCATCTTAAATGCAATTGTTTATGATATCATGTAATGTCAGATGATATTGAGAAATTGTTGTGAACATTATCAATTCAGCCTTTGGCTGCGAAGATTGTTTTAATAAAACCATTATTGGATTGAATTGAATTGAATGCTAGGACTTTAATTTTTAATCAAAAGTCCTTTGATGATAACTTTATTTTAAGAATAAATCAATGTGTGGTAATATACTTGCATGTTTATATATTTATACAAATCTATATCTATGAATATTTGCTTATCATACCCCACGATATCTTCATGCATAGGCGCCGGAAGCGGGGGGGGCGGGGGGGCAGTCGCCCCCCCAAACGAAAAAGTGGGGGGGCAAAATGCATTTTCGCCCCCCAAAAAAGCCCCCCCAAAAAAAAAAAAAAAAAAAAAAAGGGAGAGGAAGAAGAAGAAAAAGAAAAAGAAGAAGAGTTGGAATGAAAATATTGTATATAACTTAGAAAAGTGGTTATTTTTCGCTCGCTCGCAAAATAAAAGATTATATGTGTGATTTACACCAGTGCTCGTAACCAGCTCTGTTGCTTCGCTATCTCGCTTTCGAGTTTCTTCGAAAATTTTACGCGTCTTGTAAAAAAAAAATTCTGCGTACACCTCTGTCACCTCCGAAAATTTTTGACATGAGCCCCCTCCCCCTCCAAAATAGTGAGCCCCTGGGTTGTTTGCCCAATCCATTGCTTCCGGCGCGCCTGTCTACATGTATATGCTAATGTCAGCACAAACACAGATACAAGATTATGATTAAATATTTGTATTACATTATATCGTATGATATGATGTTGTAATGCATTATATTATATTGTATTACATTATATCATACTATGTTAAATTTGTATTATATCAAGTCATATTACATTATATTATATTATATTGTGCTGTATTATATAATATTATTGCATCATGCTATAATTATATTCATGCAATTAATGCTAAATATTCAAACTTGTATATATTGAAACAACAAGTGAAGTTAACATGTTGTGCACTTTTCATATAGATCCTCGATGAAGCCCACGTCACCTTAAAAAGAAACACCGACTATTAAACAAGACAAGATTATTCATATGGTAATCATTTATACTCATTATCTGTATGGTTAGCAAATATTCATAGATAGAGATCTGTATAAATATACACTCATGCAATTATAATAATCACACATTGATTTATTCTTTAAAAGATATGCACATGTGTGATAATGATGATGATGATGATGATAATAATAATGATAATAACAACAACAATAATGATAATGAAAATGACAATAGTAATAATGATAATTATTATTATAATTATAATAAGTAATTAATAATTACATGTATGAAGTTCAGTTGTGAATTTCAGCTATCATTTTGTATTTTTAGAGTCATGATGAAGATCACAGATCGAAAGCTTGACTTCGAATAAAGGAGGATGATAAAATAGTGTCTTATAGTGATAATTTCTCTCACTATACACGGTGGCCCAGAAAGAATGCAACACCTGAGATCTGCAATTTCAAAGACATCGTTGACACAATATCATTAGTTTGTATTTTATTGGGTAGAAAATTCTTTTCCAAGTAAAATGACACCAAGATCATCAATTTTGGGTAAGGTGTTTTGATTCTGCGGCTATTTTTGTGAGGCAATGTCATTTTCAAAATTTGCTACTTTTGCAACTGTAGTCATGCTTGAAGCAGCGATAAGTTTGCCTATGGCGGCTTCTCATACAATAAGCTTTGTTGACAAACGCATGACTGCCTCTATCAAAAACGAAGACAACATGAATGAAACAGAGATAGTATGGAAAGTCGTCGTGCTCAAATTTCTCGCTGCTTCAAGCATGACTACGGTTGCAAAAGTAGCAAATTTTGAAAATGACATTGCCTCACAAAAAATAACTGTAGAATCAAAACGCCTTATACCCAAGATATTGATGATCTTGGTGTTTTTTCTAACTCGGAAAAGAATTTTCTACCTAATAAAATAAAAACTAAGGATATTTGTGTCAATGATTGCAGATCACAGGTGTTGCATTCCTTCTGGGCCACCCTGTATTTATATATTACTAAGAACTATGTTTATAGCACCTGAATTTAGAATTATATCACTTCTATACGTTTCAAAACTTTCTCTAGCTTTAATCACGGGGTAAAAAAGTTACCATAATAAAAAGTTAGTACATAACTTCCATTGCATCTCTAACATGAAGTCTAGAGGCTTTGATTTTTTCAATTACTTGGGTTTTTTTTAACTAGTATCCCAGGAAGTCAATAATGTTAAAACCAAAACAATCAGGCCTCATAAATTGTCTTATTCCTCAAAACCCACATCTCTGGAAGCGCTGGGAAAACCCCGATACCCACTGTAGGACCAGGGTGGTTGTGTATACTCCCACGTCACCATGGTCACGTGAATGGCACCTGACCTCTGCTGTGCACACAATAACTTTTCTTACAAAGGGTGCAAAATTGCCCCTCTGCACGGCCCACTAAGCACTCCTACGCTTGTTTGCATGTATATAATATTAGCGTGCTCTCGTTGTGTGCTATACCGTGCCTCCATATACTGGTATTCAATTTCGGGAGTGGCACATCGCACTTATGTTTACAATGAGCAATGCACTATAATACTTGAAGGAGATACCGTGTTTTTGTTCACCGAGTGTTTGTTGTGACATGAGGAACGTTTTCGAGTTTGAATTCCAAACATTGGTACATGTGTGATAGTTCCAGTTACAAATATTCCGAGCCTGCTGCGATTGGTATGTAAAGTCAAAGGGCATGAACTAAGTGAGATTGTGTTTATGACAAGTGGCATTCTAAATGGTCCCGCGTGGAGAGGAAACTTTCTTATAGTGTACTCTTGTTTCATGTTTATCATGGCAGTTTGTATACTGGAAGGGTCGAAGCAACATGTGCGATTTCTTCTGAGCATGGTGATGTGTGTGTTGCTTGTTATGGTGCCTGCTACAGTAGGGAATAGCACTTCTGCGGATCTAGCCACGGGTACTGATTCCGCGACCGCCTCACCCCCGAACACTTCACCAGGGGTTACACAAGGTCAAGCGCTGTCTGCTACTAACTGTATATTGACAATCCCATTCGAAGAGAAAGCAGACGTTGACGATAGATTAAAAGAAGTCTTACAAGATAACACTGTCTTCATCTACTTCCACTTGAGCTTCTCTAATCTTCCAGATATTTATGATAATAGCTCCGATGTCATTGATCCTTCCACATTTGTGTGGGCCATTGAGGGGAAAGGCGAGTTGCTTCTCTCCTACCCGTTTGACTTTGAGCAGCTTTCTCTAGGGACACTCAGTTTGGGTGTGGTCACCGTAGAGGTGCCTGTCAGCACCCCTTCTGATGATTGCTTCCAGAAGGTCACTGATGATGATAAACAACGGATCCTAGCCAGATTCGTCAGCAGTCTCGTTCAGTCGGCGAACAACTCTTTAAACATTACGAACAAAGAATTCTATGCTGACAAAGGAGCAATGGTATGTCTGGAAAAGCAGAGGTCTGATGATTTTGAGCTCTTAGGGGTGTATGCCATACCCCTCTGCACTTATTACGTCTTCCAAGGGAGCACACTTTATGAATGTTATGCAGCGGACCAGAATCCTTTCGAGACCGAGTCAAGCCTTGTTCGCAAACATGGTTGGCTTGGCGCCATCTTTGCCCTTGGTTTTCTCCTGGCTCTCTTCTCGCCCTTAGCTGCCAGTTTCTTCATCCGGAAACAAGAGCCCATCAAGAGAGATGAAAAAGAATACATCGCGCTCAATGCCGACCTACCTCTCGGATTAAAGTACCTTCTCTGTTTCAGCTTCCAAGACTATCCAGCGGTTGTTGCGGTCCGGTGGTTCGTATATGTAGTCGCGTTCATGATCATTCCATTCATTCCTTACATCATATCTTACGTCATGAGCGGCGATGCGTTCGTTCACCGTCTCGATGTCGCATACGAACTCCTCTTAAGCAAAAACCTCGTCATATTATGGTTTGTCTTAGTAAACATCACGTTCCTGGCCGTAGCCATGCTGTTCCTCGGTCTCTATCTCTACGACGATTTATTTGTGCCCAACAGTCTTGAAGTGAAGCCTGCAGATCGCATTTACTTCGGCTTCGCCTTCGAATTGCCAGACGAGCTTTGCGTCCCAGAGAAACCAAGCTCTCCAAACACAGCGCTCCGCACGTTTATGTACACCATGTTGTACCGCACCCAAATGGCCATCAACCCTGCTGTCTGGAGCTTTTGGTTCTCACCGATATGGAACTTCACTTACGGACTTCTAGGTGGGCGGAAGGATGAGGAAAGCAAGAATCGATGCCGCCTTCTTGTCACTTTCATTGTGTTCGTCATCGTCTTCCCATTCGCTCTTATCCTATTCTGTTTCTTCCTCTTGTTAAACTCTGTGCCTCTCATTTATATGTTGACATGGACCATCGCTAAGTGTTTGAGTAACAACGTGAAGGCCGTCGAGGTCTCCGTCGCCTTCATGGCGATGTTCCTCTCCTTTGCAGTCCTCTTCATTTTCGTAGCTGCGTTTGTCTACATCGCCGAACTCATCGGTTACACTTTTATCGGATTTGTCCTGAATTCCGATTTTGCCGGTCCGGTTGTTATCGTCATAATCACAGTTGCCGGTTACCTGATAACGGCAGCAACCGAGTTCTACGACAAATACTGTGTTCTCCTGAAGAAGACAATTGAAACAGCTGAGCATGTCGATAAAGAACTGGAGAAGAAATCAAAGATGATACCTACGAAAGCTCAAGCTCGACCAGTTAGCGAAACCGAAATTGATGTCAACGACGGATCAGTAACCGATCAAGAAACCATCGAACTTCAGCCCGTCATAGAATACCAAACTGCTCAGTCTAACCCTGGTCGAAAGCTGGTCGAATTCGAGAACGGTGTCCCCATCATTCCCCTTCATCTCTTCAAACTCGTCATCACCAAATACCAGCCCATTTATCTCGAGGTCGCTAGCATTCTTTTTCAGCTGCTCATCATCGCCATCGTTGTCGCCTTCGGACTCGCAACCATCATTTTCATAGACGGTGTCAGCGACTTACCCGCCACAGTGGAGTTTTTTGCCACCGTAGTCGTGGCGGGTGTCGTGCCCGTATTGATGCAGATATTGAAGTCGCCAGGCAAGCAAGAGAATGACGACGAAGTGAAAGCACGCCAACTAGAGGTGGACCTTGAACACTACGCGGAATGTGCGCCAGATGAAGAGGCTTTTGAGCAAATGGTTTTATAATATATGTACCCACTGCACAGGGGCGTCATTAGAGGGGGTGTGTGTAGGGGCGGGGGGGGGGGGGTAGGTTGGTAAGGGGTAACCCGTTATCCTTCATAAAATTCGACTGTCCACCATTTGGAATTTTTTATCCCCAAATTTGTATCTCTTTTTTCTTTCTTTTTGCTTGTTGGAAACACTTTTTAGGATTATTTTTCGTGATATTCTTTAAAGGTGCTTCGACACAATGCTCCGGGCTTTATTTCATCAAAAATAGAGAGTTATGGTTAGGCTTGCAATTATTCAGCCAATTTAAAAATCTGACACCAATTTTTATACCAATGAGAACTTTTTCTGTCTGAGCTCCCCCCCCCCCCCCAAAAAAAAAAAATGTTCTAGCGACGCCCTGTACAAGCACCGTATATCTGAAATATTACCTGTTTCTTTGTGAGGTAACGGTCTTTGATCATGTGCCTTCAATATTGCTTATGAAGGATTGTCCAAATGTTTAAAAGGTGATAACGTTTTACTCTTTTTACGCCTAAAAATGTATTTACTAAAAATCCAGCTGTGCAAATATTTTGAGGGGATTGCTTGGCATAAAGTCATAAAGTTAACGGCGAAATTATGATTTATAGCGCGACAGTGCTACGAACGTGTTCACGTCAAGTTGACGTGTTCACGTTAAGTTGCTCATCATACGTCATGCCTTCAGAAGAAGATAATTTTTTCAAAGCATATCACGAGTAACATGTTAAATGTTAATTAACTATTGGCAATTTAAGAAATGTGGTACTATGTAGTTTGGTTAATCTTTTCACAATTTTATATAAGTTTTTATTTGAACTTCATTCATAGTGTTTAGTTGTATTCAGCAGAAGATGTTTGAGAATATTACATGTTAAATCTCTTTTTCTCCTACTCTCATTTTCTTTCGTTCACTCACTCCCTCCATGAATAATATCAGTCTCCCCACCCGCCTCCTTTCCTTCCCCATCCCCCATCCCTCTCCCCCTCCCCCCCCCCCCCCCCCTCTCTCTCTCTCTCTCTCTCTCTCTTTCCCTCGGTATTATTAAATTTTGTTTGGTCTGTCTGGCTGTCATGACTTAGAGCTCGCGACATCAACAACATTTCGCCATTCTAACCATCCAGTTTAGCAATAGACCGCTTCGGTAATGTATTCAAATTTTATACATACCTTTCAAACAAAGGTTGTTCTTGACAACCTGAAAGTTTGCCCGAGGCTTGCCGGACATAGCAACAAGTAATGTATGCAAACTGGATTCCAAGCATTGAGGCTCTTTTATAAAAAGTAGGATAATGGAATAGCTCGTCACTAGGTGCTCAGAGAAGAAATGTGCATAAATTTGAATATATTACAGAACCGGTCTATTAAGCATGCACTTCAGAACAGGAAACGTCTGGTTATGTCTTTCTTTTCCCTCTTTCTTTGTAATCAGCACCAGATGTTTGAAGAATTACTTTCCCTCCGTGAAAAATCTCAGTCTCCCCATCTCCTCTCCCCTCTCTTTCTCTAATATCATATTATCTGTTATTACAGCACTTCTCATGTACTAAATTAGTCATTCAGATATCTTGTGTATAGCTTTCATTTCGAGTATTCATTATCTTGCTTTGGTTCCTAGCGTTGTTATTGTATACAGTCTTTCTTTGTAATCAGCATCATGTGTTTGATTTTTTTTTTGTTCTTTCCTCTCTCCGTGAAAAATCTCAGCCTCCCCATCTACTCCCCCCCCCCCCCTCTCTCTTTCTCTCTCTCTCTCCCTCTCTCTTTCTCTCTCTCTCCCTCTCTCTTTCCCTTTCCCTCTGTATTATTGGTTTGTCTGTCTGGCTGTCATGGCTGAGAGATCGGGGGATACTAGTTTTTCCGAAGGTTCCTTTTTCCGAAGGTTCGTAATTCCGAAAATGAAATAGGGTTCATTATTCTGAAGGTTCGTAATTCCGAATGATGTAAGGCTTCATTTGCGGAATTATGAACCCTTTTTCATTTTCGGAATTACGGAACCTTCGGAATTATGAACCTTCGGAAAAACGACATGGAACTATATTACCATGGTCAATCGCCAACACAGACACGCTTGCCTCAACATTACGTGTGTTTTTATCTCTAATAGAGATATACATGTATATGTACATGACATTAATTCATAAATTAAGAGTTATTATCGCAGTACTATTCTATATTTTGGTACAAATCATTATAGTAGGAAATATGCAATATCATAGTTACAGTACTTCTGCTGTACTAAATTAGTTATTTCGATAGCTTGTGTACCATTCATTTCGAGTATTCATTCCAATATCTTGCTTAGGTTAAGCGGTTCCGATGGGTTCCTAGCGTTTATTGTACGGTACTACCGAAAAGTAAAAACCATTTTCAAGTTTTGTATGCACAGTACTTGTAGATATAATTTTGTGTTTATCATCTTAAGATATACTAGCCCCCCCCCCCCTCCCCCTACCCCCGACACTTTTTAATAATATAACTCGAGAAATATATGATGAAATTTGCTCATTCAAAAGGCAATGTCTGCAGAATTTTCTAACCGACATTTTGATTGGTTATTTGTGAACATCTGGTTATGCATGTTTTAATTTTGAAATTGTGGCTTTTATTGCGGTAGGTAGTAGAAAAAAAGTTGCACTTTGCGTTTCATAATGCAATGCAGTGTGTACATGTGTATACTCCTTTCAATTTTTGTTCATGTACAGGGGCATAACGTATTATTTGAATGCATGAATCTGCATTGCCAAACCGAGATTTTAATGTATTTTCAAGAATTTGAATTATAGATTATGTGCCTGTATACATGAACAAAAAATGAAAAGGATTAAAATTGGTATACTCATGAAAACCCTGCATGGTATTATGAAACGAAAAGTGCAACTATTCTTTCTGCTACCGAGTACAATTAAAAAACATAATTTTATTATGAAAACATAACCATGAATAACCACAGATAAGCAATAAAAATGTCGATTAGAAAATTCTACATACTTTGCTTTTTGAATGAACGAATTTCACCAAATATATCTGGAGTTATATTTCAAAATGTCTGCAGGGGGAACTTACTTTTTCGGTTGAGTATAAACGATTATGCTTTATGGATCAACAGACTTTTCTATTGTTTTGGTGTAGCTGAAATATGTTGCAACAAGCATACAGTGCTCTTTATTCATGCTGTACATTATGAATAGTTACAAGGATACTTGCGTATATTGGTGAACTACATAACCAGGTGTAGGGTATTTTTATGTGTTGTCCATGTCATTTCTGTAATCATTTTGGAGGACATTTGAGGTAGCAAACTGGCGCTACGCAATGTAATAGACAAATAATGATACGGCAGAAATTGAATATATTACTTGTGTGTCTTGAGCATTATGTTTCCTGAATGTTTAAGATGCCCTCTATGATGACGTCAGTTTGGAGAAATTTAAGAGAGAATGGGGTAGAGAGACGGTGAGAAGAGTGGAGAGAGAAAGGAGATGGAATGACAGGATGGAAGAGAGGGAGTGGATATAGGAAAGAAAGAGAGAGATGCTGATACATGTACATGTATAGGGGGAGAGAGGGGGAAGGTCAGAGGGAGACAGAGAGACAGAGAAAGACACACAGAGAGACGGAGGTAAAATAAAGAGAGAGAGAGAGAGAAGGGGAGGGAATGGGGGAAAGAAAGAGAGGGGGAGGGGAGTTTGGAAGAAGAGGGTTCCACTAGGATGACAACAGATAAGATGCCCTCGTGTATGATGAGTTAGAGAAAGGTTGCAGAGAGAGTGGGAAAGAAAGAGTAAGGGGCCAAGGCGGAAAGGGAATACTGCATTCAGAGAAGAGAGAGATAGAAACAAAAAATATAGAGAATGCTAGAGAGAGAGGGAGAGAAGGAGACAGAAAGAGATCGAAGCCTATGGCTGAGAGAAGTGTCACTCTCTCTCTCTCTCTCTCTCTCTCTCTCTCTCTCTCTCTCTCTCTCTCTCTTGTGACCGTCTATTCATAATTATGTTGAATAAAATAGCTATTCAACAATAATGGATCCGAACCCCGTCAATTTGGCAAGGATGCAAGTCACCATAATTTTATATCAAAGTACAATAACAATATAAGAATTAATTTGGTATTTTATATCTTTTCAATTTGAATAGATTCTATTCATATTTGAATAAATATTTTTTAGAGTGCAAAATGAAGATAATGTGAACAGACTGACACATTTCCCTACCATTCTTTAGTTACATTGTCATGATTGCGGTGCGTTTACACTGAAAAGAAAATTGTGCTATTTATATCTCACAAAACGGTATTTAACACTAGATAAAAAGAAAACAATCTTTTCTTTTTTTTTTTTTTTTTTTTTGTCTGTGGAATCGGTCGATGTTATCCCCTTCATGTAGATATGCCGAAGGTCCAAAACTCGCCATTATGGTTTTATTATGAATGGATCTCATCTCAACCATGACTTTGTACATTTATAAGAATGGTAAAAACATACATGTACGATTAAAGGAAAATTATCAACTTTTAATAAATTAAATAATTCACTATGTTCGATCAATACTGAAGCAATGATATCCACAGTCAAAGCATCTGAGATATGCAACAACCCCCCAAAAAATAACCAACATTGCCCAGAAAACACAGCTGCCAACACGAAATGTAGATATTTGTTTCAT
This sequence comes from Heliocidaris tuberculata, assembly GCA_025618425.1. NCBI lineage: Eukaryota > Metazoa > Echinodermata > Echinoidea > Camarodonta > Echinometridae > Heliocidaris > Heliocidaris tuberculata. Next base: position 22,001,036 of record CM046840.1, read on the forward strand.
TAACTTTCATTCTATGAAATGATAATATTTATTAACATCAGCCAAGGCAACAAAATAAACGATGAACTACAATCACAAAGTAAAGTAGTTATCTAAAAATGAAATTTGTACACTGATAAAAAATCGTGACAAGATGATCTCGGCGCTTTCTACGTGCATTTGCTAAAAGACAAGACTAGACTGGCAAGACAAAGTATATGGCCATAATACAGCTGCAGAGCTGCTAACACAACAAATGAGATATTTGTTTATTTAACTGTCTCATTAAGGTACTAGGAGAGGAAAATCTGTCTTTATATCAATACAAATAAAGTACATAGGCAGCAAAGTAAACAAAAACTGCAACCACAAAGTATGACATTTGTAAATTATGGCGTTGAGACTCAAATCTTTTTACGTGCTTTTGCTAAAAGAAAGGACAAGACCCCAAAAAAGCATTGCCCAAAAATTAAAACTGTTGTTACAACAAATTAGATATTTGTTTCTTTAATTGTCTCGTCAAGTTTTTATGAAATGACAATGTCCTATAGCGTCAATAAAAATAAAAATAGACAACAAAGAAGACACTGACTACATCCATGCTGTCGCACTGTATAACACATCAACATAAATATGGTAAAGTGAGCATAGAATGAAACTATTAATGAAATTTGTAAATAATCGAGGCAAGCTTTACACAGTGCATTCTATGAAGATAAAAGAAAAGACGAATTTTCAGTTAAGTGAGGGAAAAAATATTGCAAGACAAAAGAACATCTTTTGATCATAAATTAATGCATGCTTGGAGTAAAAATCCCCCTTCAAAATAAAAAAAAACAAAACAAGATCAAAAGACAAACAACAACAATAACTTTGACATAGCGTGCCGTTGGATCATAATATTATATGAGCCCTAGAACTAAAACTAGTTCATTATACAGCGTCTATCAAAAAGTAATAACATTGTAATACATATAAATCGTCTACCATGTATATTACATCAAATGGAGAAGCAAGAAAGTCCTTATAGGTAAATAGATATTTCAGAATATTCGGAAACTCCAAAAAGAAACATATATTGCAAAGTTTATATATACTAACTGGTTCACACAAAATCGGTGCATGGGTTTGCTCATCTTTTTGCTTTGTTTTCTATTCTTAAAGGTCATGTACAGTTTTGGTAAGCCCTCAAAAACTTTTCGTCAGATTTCTTTTGATTTTAGATGATAAATAGCAAGCTGCTATTATAATAGCAACTCCTCAAGTTGAATATTAAACAAGTGAGAGGTAACAAGATAAATTATAAAACGGGTTCAAGAATGTAGCCATCCTGATTGGTCAAATAACACCACGTGACCGTGCAAAAAAAAGGACTAACGCACGGCGAGGGGACTAACGCACGGCTAATCCTGATCAAACACTAAGATTGTAAGAAAACACTAAGATTGTAGACCCGTTTTATAAAACTATTAATACATGGTTGTGAGTTCGTGCGTTAGAGCGATCCAGCAACACGATCAAGGTACATAGAGATAATTCGTTTTTCCTATCCCAAAACGGAAAAAAGGAAAAACAGAATATTGACTAAAAAAACGTTTCAATTTTCCTTTTAACAAACAGAAAAACGGTCGTGTGTTAATAATTTTGGTTAGGTAGAAAACTTGGAAAACGGAAATATGAATAAACTAATTGTTTTTATGTTTTACTGTTTTTTGAAAGAATTGTTTTTTCCATTTTTTTCCTGCAAAAATGAGAAATTGATAACCTTTTTTTGATTTATATTTCTGTTTTTTTTTTTTTTCTTTTTAAAAATTAGAAAATTAAACACCTTTTCCGATTTTGTTTTTCCGTTTTTCCGTTTTTGCAAACTGAAAATTGAACACCCGTTTTCTGATTCTGTTTTTCTGTTTTTGCTTTTGGTAATTGAATAATTGAATAAATGAAGACTGCCCTCTACGGCGAAATGAATATATTGGCGTGAACTGAAGTAGGTCACCAAGTAAATACACTCGTGCGTGGAATGGCCAATTTAAAGAGTGCCGGATTGCCTGCTACACATAATAGCTCCATTTACGTATGAGTTGTGTACGCATTGGGCTCAGTGTACCAGTGTATGGGCATCATTGATCTCTCCCACAGTGTATCGACTTTAACTTGGGTGGGGCGGGGGGGGGGGGGGGGAAGGGGGGGGGAAAGGGGGGGGCGCGACCCTGAACTGGATGTTGAATAAAACGAAGAAATATTGACATTCGTAGTTTTTATAAAGAATCACTTTAGATATTATGATCGGTCACCGTCATAATTATGCAGTTATACCGGGAGAAGAGACCCGAGAGTTACAGTGATTCAGTTCGCTTTTCCCTTCAATGGTAATAATAAACAAGCGCATTAGGACATTATATCATAACGTGATATGTGCTATACAAGAACGGACTATTGTATTTTCAAATTATTATCACCATTGTTATTATTATTATCGTTAGTATTATTATTATTAGTTACTAGTAGTAGTAGTAGTAGTATCATTAATATTATTAGTATTATTATTATTAGTGGTAGTAGTAGTAGTATCATTAATATTACTATTGTTATCATTATTATTATTATTATCATTATTATTATTATTACTACTACTGCTACTACTACTACTACTATTATTATTATTATTATTATTATTATTATTATTATTATCATTATTATTATTATTATTACTACTGCTACTACTACTACTACTATTATTATTATTATTATTATTATTATTATTATTATTATTATTATTATTATTATTATTATTATTATTATTATTATTATTATTATTATTATTATTGTTATTATTATTTATCATTACGTCTTCACCAACCCACTGGAACTCTTCAACAAGTGACCGTCATGACCATTTTCTATGGATAAACTTTTTTTGAACCAAGTCACTGTTTTATGTTATACTAATTCCATTGATAAATTGGAATTAATTATTCACCAAGTCATGGGAACCTGGCTCGCCGGAATTGTTCCATTCTCGGGGGGGGGGGGAACACTCTGAGGGGCCCCACCTCAGTCGTAGCAGTGTTTGGCATAATAATACGTGTGGGAGTGTGTTTCTTTATAAAAACAAGAAAGTTTGGGGGGGGGCAATCGCCCCCTCTGCCCCCCCCCCCCCCCACTTTCTATGAAGGGAACTCTTCATTTAGTCATATCTACATTTACATTCCTATGCTAAGTTGGTTTCTATTAGCAAATTTTCCTTTAAAATGTAACGTTTTAATTAATTATTCACGAAGTAAACGGGAACCTATCACCAAATCTCCGCCATGTCCATTTTCTATGGTTAAACTGGTATAAAAACGATAAAAACTACTTTCGAAAAATAAACTGAAGGGCAATTTCAAAGGCTTATTGTACTGCCCATAGAAATCTTGTTCGGATTACGTAATACGCCACTGTAATGTTCGCACATTTCTAAAGGTGATAGACAGGGCTATTGAAATTGTCTTGAGTTTATTTTTCGAAAGTAGTTTTTATCGTTTTTAACCAAATCACAGGAACTCATCACCAAGTCACCGTCATGTACATGTCCTATGGTTAAACTGGTATACTTTATTCTTCACCAAGTCACGGGAACTCTTCACCAAGTCACATTTATGTATATTTTCTAGGGATAAACTGATAATTCGTCACTAATTCATTTTCAATCCATTTTTAAGAGATGATACCAGTTCTACATTTTCCCTCTTTTGGGTGGCCCCATTAGTGTTGTGTAATAATAGTCTCTACAAGCCCCTTCCCCCTTTCATGTTCTTACCACCTATAATCATAACCCTTGTTACCACGTTCCCATAGTGATGTTATCTTCAATCCCCATCCCCCAGACCAACTTTTTATAATCTCCCCCTATCCCTTCCGCCCAGACCAATTCCTGACTAATGTAAACATTTCCAGATATACCAGCCCCTTACGCTGTCTACTCCCAAATCTTGCCACATTGAATTGCTGACCCAATAGGCCACACCCCCATACTTCTATACGTATCTATGCCTAGTACTTTTGATATACATGTATAAGAGAAGAACCACAGATAGAGATAGCAGGGAAATGTAAGTATTTCCCTGGATATAGAAAGGAAATCAAGACTGACCATTAAAGAGAGCAGTCATGCTCGACTTCTTCTCGATGTATAATGCTGTAAATATATAAAACTACATGAACCTGCAATTGAAGTTACACTGACTCGTAATTGATACTGCTGTTTGGTGAATGAATAGGGACCACAACACGACATTAGGGCGGCTGTTTGGGACCATCCATGGATCCACAGGCCTGGGCGGATTCAGGGAAATTATTGGGGGGGGGGGGGTCATAACTGTAATAATGTGCTAACGAGGTGGAGTTTAGGCTATGGAATTTTGAAATTACAAAAAAAAATCATGTACCATCTACCTTTCGGGTAGCGAGGTGTTCTACTTGTAATTTGTATATTTTAACTAGAATATTTTACAAAGAAAATTACATTTTCTTCAAACTGTATTAAAGTGTCAGAGTTTTTACTTTTGCTTCGATTTCTCGCACTATTTGGAAACTACAAAGATCGCATATAAAGACCACCATCATTTAAACAATGTGCGACAGGAGTGCGACAGGAGTGCGACAGGAGCTGGATCTCTGTCGGTACATTTGGGGTGGCGTCCACCCCCCCCCCCCCCCCCCCACCCCCAGCTGAAAATATGGCTATGCTACTGGGTTGGCCTTTACACACTCTTATGTAGATCAAAATTTTCTAGTAGGCTTTGATTTGCATATGTGCTTGATACTACTCTTAAATGCAACAGTTCAATATCCTGGCACTACACTCCCTCGCATATCTATAAAGTATATCTATATAATATAACAATGTAGAAACTGGTTAATATCTTATTTTGAAGGTATTTTTAACTTTTTGCAAATGATAATTTTAAATATGCTGTAATTTGCTTCTAAGTTTCAAGATGCTCTAAAAGGCAAGTTCCAACACTAAAATCTGTATGGGTATGGCTACCCCTTTCATAAACCTCGCATGGCAGTCAGGGGGAGCACGCAGGAAGGGGGGAGGTGGCACAAAGAATCGGTGCGGCTTTATGTAGTAACAAGTACCCATATTACTACTACAATACTGTAAGGCAGCGGAGCTGGAGGCAAGAGGGGCACGATGCCCCCCCCCCCCTCCAGCAAAGGATTTCTCATTCCGCTCGCTAGAATGTGTCCATAATTTACACCAAGTAAGGGCAATATTTTCTGAAAATGTTCCCATAACTCGCTCACTTTTACAGTATATAATGAAATCAAGCAGATGGCATAAAATATGTTATATATCTGTTTAATCCTAAAGAAAACGACTGGGTTAATGTACAAATTAATAGATTATTCAAAATTCCCCGAAATGAATTTGCTGTTGTCATTTTTATTACATCGCTGTAAATAATGCACTACTCAAGGACTTCAGCATTAGAAAAAAAGTCCGAAATTTTTACTCGCTAGCTTCACTCGCTCCCACATGAATATATCATTTGCATGCGTTACGTTTGTATAGCAGGAAAATGTTGTTTGTCTCGTTAATGTATGCATACTTAATTACTTATGCTTGGTAAGGGTTGTTGTCCAAGAGTAAGAAGTGATTATGCATAAGAATGTTTTTCGCAGGTGGTGCGAGGCACGAGCATTAGGGTGTGATAGAAGATGTTTGAGGAGTCATTCTAGCTTGCGTTTTCATCACGACAAATTTAAAATTTGTTTTTATTCTGAAAATTCGAGAAATGTTTATTGTGCAAAAGTGGATCCGAAGGTTTTCCAGAGTCTATGCTCATTGATTTTTATCTCTGGTTTTTTACCCTGGGCCTACTTGTCGCAGAATAACTGTTAGGGCCTTTTCGATTGTGGTCATAACAATTGTGTATACATGTACAAAACTATTTCGAATGTGCATTTCGTAATCTCATCGATATCGAAATAAACAAGCGGCTCCTAGTCGTCGGGCAAGCTATACCCATTATAATATTTGATGGTATACAAGCGTGTTTAATGTGTTTTGTCACGTACTATATGGAGTTCGGGTATGAGGATTAGGAAGGTTGAATTGAGATATTTTGCAGGAATTATAGAAAAGACTCATTAAACCGTTACACACAACTTCTAATAGACCGGTTCTGTTATGTATTCAAATTTATGCACATTTCTTCTCTGAACACCTAGTGACGAGTTCAATGCTTGGAATCCAGTTTGCTTACATTACTCGTTGTTATGTCCGGCAATCCTCGGGCAAGCTTTCAGGTTGTCAAGATCAACCTTTGTTTGAAAGGTATATATAAAATTTTAATACATTACCGAACCGGTCTATTGGGGAAGCTGTCCAGAACCACAATAAAAAGGAAGAAGGTGGTGCTTGATAATAATTATATTAATTAGACCAAGGAGTTATCACAGAACTCCTTGATTAGACTGTAGGGTAATACCAATAACACACAAAATTTTTTCGCTGCATATTCACCCTTTGTAGGGGCCCCCTTTCCCCCGAAAGTGCCCCCTTTTACTGGTGCCCCCCCCCCCTTTGAAATACGCTCCGCCACCCCTGATGGTAGTGTTCGGTCTCCATACCCTTTCATGTTATCTTACCCACGGAGACAAATAATCCCGTCTCAGGCTAATAAATGATGAGGCAAAACAAGAAATGAGAACAGAGCTTAGAAGAAATCAAAGTACAACTTTACGTAAAAATACATGCATGTATATTGAACACTGATCCTGCAGACCACACCAAAAGAAGAAATTGTAAAAATGCATGATATTATGTGCACTTATAGTCTTTTCAAAATATATATTTTCCTGATTATGTTATTCCCACTTAAGATTTTGCCAGTCATTCAACCAAAAATTTAATTATAATGAATATGTTTTAACATCCTGAAAATAAGGTTCAATCGTTCAATAAAATAACAGCACAGAAAAAAAAGAAACAGAAAGGGGGGGGGGGTCCAAATCAGAAAAGTTCTGATAAACGAAAAAAAAAATAATCACAAGAACTTTAGGGTGTTGAATCAATATCCCAAATCTCATCTCAGATCAACAAAGGGAGAAAAAAAGGTTAGCAGTCAAACACTGGGGGGGGGGGGGGGGGTCCAATCAGCAAAAAAGGGGGAGGAGGTCAAATGACGATTTAAAAAAGGATCTGGCCCCCCCCCCCGTGCTAATTTCTGTCGATCACAGATGGTCCAAAACAGCTACCCGAATGGGGCCACCCAAAAGAGGGAAAATGAAAAATTGGCATCATTTCTTAACAATGGATTGAAAATGAATTAGTGATGAATTATCAGTTTATCCATATAGAAAATGGACATGACGGTGATTTGGTGATAGGTTCCCGTGACTTGGTGAATAATTAATAGCAACTTATTTCTAGCAAAATACAGTGACTAGGTGAAAAATTAATGTATGAGTTTATCCACAGAAATGTGAATTCATTCAATTTATGAACAGAACTAGTATAGAAAAAGAAGGGGAGGAGGTCAAATGTTGATTTAAAAAAAAGGGATCCGGACCCCATTCATTTCCCTGGATCCACCCGTATGGATCCATGGATGGTCCCAAATAGCCGCCCTAATGGGGAAAATGAAGCAATTATTGGCATCATCTCTTAAGAATGGATTGAAAATGAATTGGTGATGAATTAAAATGTACATCAATGTGACTTGATGAAGAGTTCCCGTGACTTGGTGAAGAATAAAGTATACCAGTTTAACCATAGGAAATGTACATGACGGTGACTTGGTGATGAGTTCCTGTGATTTCATTTGGTTAAACGTTGATGTACCAGTTTAACTATAGAAAATCGACATGGCGGTGATTTGGTGATAGGTTCCCGTTACTTTGTGAATAATTAATTACAACTTATCAATAGAACTAGCAAAAGACAGTGACTAGGTGAAAATATAATGCATGAGTTTATTCATAAAATGTACGTGACGGTTTCTTGGTGAAGAATTCATTCAAATGTATGAACATAACTAGTATATAAGACGATAACTTCGTCTTATCACTGTGTTAGTTTATCCATAGAAATGTACATTCATAGGCGCCGGAAGCGGGGGGGGGGGGGGGGACGGAGGGGCCGCGAGGGGGTAGTGCCCCCCCCCCCATCACTTGAATGATGTGGTGGGATCGATTCCCCCTCCCAAAGGGGCCCCGTGGAAGAGAAAAATTTACATGTAATGATTTTGCATTACAACGATGTATATGTATATAAGCTTGTTTCAGCTCAAATATGCAAACTTACAGCTTTCAAAAATCCAATTTTTCTAACTCCGTCGCTACGCTTGCTTGTATATCAATAGACTCGTTTCTTAATATTGAGAAACCCTGTCTACGGGTGCCAGGACTCCCAGGAGAAAGGGGCCGATGCTTGCTTCCATCTATTAATAACTAACTTAGCATAGGAATGTAAATGTAAATATGACTATAAATGAAGAGTTCCCTTCATAGAAAGCGGGGGTGGGCAGAGGGGGCGATTGCCCCCAACACTTTCTTGTTTTTATAAAGAAACACACTCCCACACGTATTATTATGCCTAACACCGCTACGACTGAGGTGGGGACCCTCAGAGTGCCCCCCCCCCCCAAGAATGGAACAATTCCGGCGAGCCAGGTTCCCATGACTTGGTGAATAATTAATTCCAATTTATCAATGGAATTAGTATAACATAAAACAGTGACTTGGTTCTAAAAAAGCGGTTTATCCATAGAAAATGGTCATGACGGTCACTTCTTGAAGAGTTCCAGTGGGTTGGTGAAGACGTAATGATAAAAATAATAATAATAATAATAATAATAATAATAATAATAATAATAATAATAATAATAATAATGATAACAATAGTAATATTAATAATACTACTACTGCTAATAATAATAATAATAATACTAGTAATATTAATGATACTACTACTACTAATAATAATAATAAAATACTAACGATAATAATAATAACAATGGTGATAATAATTTAAAAACACAATAGTCCGTTCTTGTATAGCACATATCACGTTATGATATAATGTCCTTATGCGCTTGTTTATTATTACCATTGAAGGGAAAAGCGAACTGAATCACTGTAACTCTCGGGTCTCTTCTCCCGGTATAACTGCATAATTATGACGGTGACCGATCATAATATCTAAAGTGATTCTTTATAAAAACTATGAATGTCAATATTTCTTCGTTTTATTCAACATCCAGTTCAGGGTCGCGCGCCCCTTCCCCCCCCCCCCCCCGCCCCACCCAAGTTAAAGTCTATACACTGTGGGAGAGATCAATGATGCCCATACACTGGTACACTGAGCCCAATGCGTACACAGCTCATACGTAAATGGAGCTATTATGTGTAGCAGGCAATCCGGCACTCTTTAAATTGGCAATTCCACGCACGAGTGTATTTACTTGGTGACCTACTTCAGTTCACGCCAATATATTCATTTTGCCGTAGAGGGCAGTCTTCATTTATTCAATTATTCAATTACCAAAAGTAAAAACAGAAAAACAGAAAAACAGAATCAGAAAACGAGTGTTCAATTTTCAGTTTGCAAAAACGGAAAAACGGAAAAACAAAATCTGAAAAGGTGTTTAATTTTCTAATTTTTAAAAATAAAAATAAAAAAAACAGAAATATAAATTTAAAAAAGGTGATCAATTTCTCATTTTTGCAGGAAAAAAATGGAAAAACAATTCTTTTAAAAACAGTAAAACATAAAAACAATTAGTTTATTCATATTTTCGTTTTCCAATTTTTCTACCTAAAAAAAATATTAACACACGACCGTTTTTCTGTTTGTAAAACGAAAAATTGAAACGGTTTTTTAGTCAATATTCTGTTTTTCCTTTTTCCGTTTTGGGGTAGGAAAGACGAATTATCTCTATGTACCTTGATTAACACGCAGGTTTTTATCGTGGTGTCTAACACACTGGGCTACGCCTCGTGCGTTAGTACACCACGATAAAAACCTTTGTGTTGCCAGATCGCACTAACGCACTCCCAACCATGTATTAATAGTATATTAGATACTGGGACAGGGATCTAAGCTCCTACAACGGCCAGTTGTACTACAACATGTACGTACTGCACGTGAAAAACCTATGGGGACTGTGTATGCTACATTATCTCCATGCAAAGTACGGAGATTGTTGTGCGGGCATCCGTCGGGGTGAAAGGGACCTAGCGTAGGGCAGTGTATACCCGTAATCTCGTATCCGGACACCTACCCCCTGGACAACCACCCCCCGGGTAAACACCCCTAGAATAACCACCCACTAGGACAACCACCCCCTAGGACAACTACCCCCTAGGGCGACCACCCCCTAGGACGACTACCCCCAGGACAATTACCCTCTAGGATGATTACCGCCCCCCCGACTAACTACCCCCTAGGGCAACCACCCTCTAGGACAACTACCCCCCGGACAACTTTCCCCAGACAACTACCCCCTAGGACAACCACCCTCTAGGACAACTAACCCCCGGACAACTACCCTCTAGGACAACTACCCCCCGGACAACTACCCCCGGACAGCTACCCCCGGACAATTACCCCCTAGAACAACCACCCTCTAGGACAACTACCCCACGGACAACTACCCCACGGACAACTACCCCCCCCCCCCGACAACTACCTCCTAGGACAACCACTCTCTAGGAAAAGTACCCCAAATTGGACTTAACATCACATTGAACAAGATTGTGCTCGTTCGCTATGCTCGCTCGCCAAAATAGAATTAATATGGCCTTTAGCAAAATTTCTGCTCCGACCTGCTACAATAAAACCCAGATAATAGACCAAATTTTATTAAAAGAGAAGTGTTTGTTTTCGCTCATGCTTGCTCGCTTAATTGTTCCTACTCCAACTTCCAACAATAAAACCTAGTTTATCACATTTAAAAAAAAACCAAAAAAAATAGTTTATGTATACTAACTATCATTTTTTTTTAAAAATTGTTTTGTTTTTGTTGGGGGGGGGGGGGGGTTGCTCGCACGCTACGCTCGCTGGCCGAAATGGAAGTACCACTAAAAGCACATTGAATACGATTGAATACTCGTACTCTCAATTGTAAAATATTGTCTTAGATTTCTTCAGTGCATGAAGGCAGGTATTCCCGCGTGCAATATCAACTTTCTGTAAGACGTTTTGCATGGTCAACAATTAAGGGGGGAACGGGAAGGAAAACAAATATTCCAGCCGTTTGTTACCACCCCCCCCCCCTTCTCCCTCACGCACTCTACAATTATGCAACTCGTTTACAAAGCTACCACCCAATCGAGCATTACAGGAAACTAGCATTGTGGTTGGTCGATTTTAAAAAATAGTATGGGGTATACAATCATGTTAAGATGGATGTGAAAGCAACCTAGATCACAATGTTCGGAAATTTATGCCTTTTCACCATCAAGAAATTTTTGAATACTAGCATAATGACTTTTGAAACATTTATTCCATCAAAAACGCTATCATAATTACAGAGAGAATAATCAGATCTTCACACTTTTGAGACACTTAAGATTATTATGAAACAGCACAATTTTGACACGCTCATTTCATTGGCATTTGGGGCAGGGGGCACTTTGCTCCCTATTTCTGGAAGAAAAAAAATTGGGCAAAGCTCTGGCAAATTTCGGCAAAAATTTCAATAAATTTGGGCAAAATTCGACAAAATCCTGTATTGAAATAACTGACACTAAGAAAAAAATGGGAAAATCAATTGAAAAAGAAAGAAAATCATGTTTACACAAGACATGAGTTCCCGTAATTAATGCTTTTTTGTACGTTTCACTTTCTGTGTATTATTTCAGTAACTATTATTATTAAGAGGAATCAAAAGACATATTTGTTGGTATTGTAATAATCTTGGATAGCTCTAAAGCGCATACAGCAGTTTTAATTGATTATGCGCTATACAAGTGACAGTTATAATTATCATTTGGGCCATAGATTCTGTCTGAATTTTACTCGCAGACCGTTGTAGATTGTTATTTTAAGTTCGCCTTTTTAGTAGGAAACACGGCAAGATATTGGATTTATTATTCGTGAAAATGCATAGGCCTACTTATACTCACTCAAACCCTTGGTTGTAACCCCCAAATTTCCAGAAGATCTTACTGTGGGAGAGCAACCTTTTATACCCTTTTCCCAGTTGGTATTTAATATTGAATATATCATAGAAATTCTCAGAACGTTACCTTTGAAAAAAAAATCACAGAATTTTCAGCCCAAATTTGATGGAAAAATTCAACAGTACAATGCACCATCAAACACCGCGTTTAAACACCCAACTTTTAAAACAAAAATGTAATACCAGGGGAAATCTCCCCCCCCCCCCCCCCCCCCCCCGTGCTCATGGGTATAGACATATTTAACTCACGTGGTGAGGTGAATTTTAACATTATAATGCACCAAAATCCTTCTATTTATAACCAGATTTCCAGAAATTTCTTACCGTGGGAGGTAGATACCCCCTCCTCTGGATACTCATTATATCCTTACTGATTGTTGGTCACCCCCCCCCCCCCCTCCACGTCCTCCCTGGGCCGAAATTAGTTTAAATGCCATCGAGTACCTGGGAGTTGTAACTGTTTGGGGGATAGTTGACCTATATGACATAGGTGAGAGTATTTTGGTTATTGTCCGATTAATAATTACCCTAAGTCGTTAATGTCCGGGGGGTAGTTGTCCCAGGGGGTGGTTGTCCTAGAGAGTGGTTGTCCTAGAGGGTAGTTGTCCGGGGGAGCTGTCCGGGGGTAGTTGTCCTGGGGGTAGCTGTCCGGGGGGTAGTTGTCCTAGAGGGTGATTGTCCTAGGGGGTAGTTGTCTGGAGGGTAGTTGTCCGGGGGGTAGTTGTCCTAGAGGGTGGTTGTCCTAGGGGGTGGTTAGTCGGGGGGGGGGGGGTAATCATCCTAGAGGGTAATTGTCCCGGGGGGTAGTCGTCCTAGAGGGTGGTTGCCCTAGGGGGTGGTTGTCCAGGGGGTAGGTGTCCTAGAACCCCGTAATCTAATATGTTCCTCACATATGAGATATTAACATGAAATCATGAATGGAATACCAAATGATCTCGTGCGTTTATCTTTTTATACAAGGAGAACAACGTAAGACTATATTTAACACGTTTCTTTCCAATTTATGTTTTGCTACCAAAACTGCATGAGCTTAAATCAAGGATCTCATGATCTTCACTGCAGGGTTAAGAAGGACATCAAGCAAATTAATAATCCCCGTTTTCCAGACAAATATCCTCGCTGAGGTGATCTCGGTACTATTATCTTCATGAGCACTGGCGTATTAGAAGGGGCAATTTGAGACCTCTGTTTCATATTGACATCTGTTATTACCCTTCCATGTATTTCTTCTTCGATGTATGATAAACTAATACTTATAGTATGCATTATAGGCAAGATATAGAAGCTGCTACATTACTGCGCTTTCTGAGCTGAATAGTGAGGTTGCACGAAGGGGGGGGGGGGGGGGGGGCGGCTGTAGACTCGACCACCTCTCCTTTTTCTGACTAGCTATCTTTATGATACTCAATGGCGGACTGGCCATGGGGAGTTTGGGGAGTTTTCCCCGTGCACGGGCCGCTCGATATTAACAGTTAACAGTTTGTGATCTGAGGGACAGTTGATAATTATAATACAGCTATACGTAACATCGCAATTCCCCAACCGAATATCAGGGTCAGACCGCCTCTAATGATACTGATAATTAAAGCTCAAACTTGAGCTTCAAAATCATATGATGGTACGGATAATTAAAAAGCTTAAACTTAATGATACTGATAATCAAAGCTTAATCTTGAGCTTCTGAAAATCATGATGAATAAAGCTTAAGGCTTGAGCTTCAAAATCCTATGGTGTTATCGTCTCCGTTTGGACCAGTCTGATATGACGTCATCGATAACATCCCAATCCTGATTCAACAACCCGTCGGAGCTTTTCTTGCCTAGCTTTCCCGCCAAAATGACATGTCCCGCGTGTTTGTAGACGGTCGGCTGTTTCGCGCGAAGAGTGTCTTCGATGTCCTTTCGAGATTTGGTCGGGTCGCGGGTCCATTTGAAATCATGTACAATCACGATGAGCGAGTTCTTTCCTGTTAAGTAAAAGCATATATGAATATATCGTCACTTCGGAACTAGAAAGACTTTAGCTCTGTGTTATACTAAGTATAGGTCCTATATGGGTTAACGCCCTTCCGGCTCTAAACAGACGATATTTCAATTCAATTCATTATTCATATCAAGAACTGCACACGGAACACTGAGCATCATAAATAATCGCAAATTTGAAGAGAGAGAGACAGAGAGACAGAGAAAAAAGGGGGAGACAGAATATAACTCTTCGAGGTAGTAAATATACACTGAAAAAACTCCTTGTAAAATTTTAACAAAATGTGTTTAACTTTACCAAACACGATAAAAACTACTTTCGAAAAATAAACTCAAGGGCAATTTCAAAAGCCTATTATACTGCCCATAGAAATCAGGTTCGGATTACGTAATACGCCACTGTAATGTTCGCACATTTCTAAAGGTGACAGCAGGGCTAATGAAATTGCCTTGAGTTGATTTTTCGAAAATAGTTTTTATCGTGTTACCAGAGTTCCGGTTTGACCGGTAGAGCCAACACAAATCCGGTAATTTCTGCCCCGTTGCCTGGTTATTTCAAACGCATCTTTTTTTAATCAAAAGACCAAAGTCCTCTTGAACAAATGCAATTATAAAGGGATTATACTCTGAAAATCTTTAACCACGCGTTTTTGTGTGTATGAGCAAGATACGAAATTTTCACTCACCGCACAATTTCGATACTTTCGGGATGAATTTATCGTAGAGGGCATCCATGACGTCAGTAAGCGATAACCTCCGATTGTCGATCGAATGACACAATATGATAACGTCACTCTTATCCCAGCCATTCGGGGTGAAAGCGTCCAGATCGTTGTACGGGAGTTGTTCATGTAACACACGGTCGACAAAGCCATGTGAGCGTTTTTTGAGATCTCCGATGAAACCATCGATGTTTGAGAGGAGAGCGGATGAGCATACTCGGACTGTCGGCTTCAGGCGTCGGCTCTGCGTAATGATCTAAGGGAAAATAATCTCAAATCAAATGTTGTGTTAGGCCTATCCCGTGTATGTTTAGGTATCAGGCAAGTTTTTCTCCTATTCGTGCTTGATCGAGCTAAATATACACTTGAACCATAATATTTTGGGGTAGTGTTACATTGTCTTCCACGATAATTACGTAATCCATAATATATTTCGTTTGTAAATTATTATGTATGCAGGATATAAAAAATAGAGAGGGCTCAACTCAGTCTAAAGTCTCAACGAAAAATCATGTTTGAAAATTCACATCAATTTCCTGGCTGCTTATACCTTTAAAGAGGATATTATCGCGTAATTATAAACGTCACATTGTAATTTTGCCTGCTCATTCATGCAATTTATACGGAAAGTGTTTATATCAAATGCTATTACATTTTCTTCCGAAATCGGATACAGATAAACTATTTTGCGAGCTTGGAGGTTTGGCCCAGGTTCAACACATATGGGCCATCTGGGATTGCCCATATTTTCAAAGTTTATTTAGTTTTCCACAAAAATATATCTTTTACAAAATTTATTTAAACATTACATATGAAAATTAAGAACAGGAAAATAACAAATATATGAATTGGAACACAGATATAACAGAACATCATTCAATGGACTTACACTGATAAAGCGATAATTGGTATAATGTAAATATTGTAATTTAAAGGAAAACATAAGTGGAGGAGTCTATTAAATAAGCATGGCTTGTATTTCATAGACACCTGTTTCGAAAAAAAGAAATAAAATAGGTACAGGCATTAAATTAACAGAAAACTGAAAGAAACGTGCTAATTTGAGCAATATATTAGCAAGTTTTGTTTTGTTTTTTTGTTTTTTAAAGAAAAAAAGGAAGGGGGATGTGAACAGTACGGAGAAAGAAAGAGCCAAAAAACAAACAAGACAAAAATGTTGTGAACAAGCAATACAGGGGGAGAGATAAGGAGGCAGGGATAACAGTACTAGAAGGAGAGGTGGAGGAATAGAAAGAGATAGAGGGAACGCAGGAAGAAAGAGGCCGTCTAATACATTTGGTTTATATGTACGAGTACACATTTACGTTTTTTTATTTTTGTAGCTATCCATCAAGGACAATCTATATTTACCTCTAATTCATGTGTTTAATGTTGGGGTTGATTTCAACGCCGTGTCAAGCGAGTTCCAAAGTTGGGGTCCAGTGTATATGAATGTTTTTTGTAAAACAAGCTTTTTTGTGCGTGGAGGGTGGAAGAGATTTGACTGTCTGGTTGGGTATATGTGAATGTCATTGTTTTAAAAAAACATTTGCAGTAGTGCTTTTGGTGGGTCATTCCTGTCAAGTTTATTCATAAAATTTCCAAGATTTTAGGAAGTATAAATCGTATATTTTTAGGGACTTACATTAAAGGAACAATAAATTGGTGTGTGCCCGATAACTCTTGTTGAAAATGATTCTCATAACTCTTTTTTGTAAAAGATAAAGTCTGTTTAGGTTAGTTTTGATACAGTTACCACAAGCAAGAATAGTATAGTTTAAGAGAGTTAAAACAAGAGTGCAATCAAATGGAAACACTTTTTTCGCACTTGATAAAATACGCTCAGTTTTAGCGCAAGTACGCGTCCAGAAACTCCTTTTTATTGTTTCAACTCGCCGAAGTTTTCTTAATGTTAACTCAATATCAAAAAGTGAAGCAGTTCTATAAAATTTGACTTTTCAGTTTATATTAATCAATCTTCATTTCTAAAACAATAAGTACCGTAATTTTAGATTTTTTTTAAGGCTTTCCCCGTTTTTGAGTGAGCGAGGACTGCTGGACAAGGCCTTTTCTGCCTTCTGCTCTTGATAATTCTCAGCCAAATAAACAAAAGTAAAAAAGTGAAGCAGCAGCTGAAAGTTCAGATCATTCTGATTCTGATGATGTGACAGCTGTTTTGATTGGTTGGAAAAAAACACCGTCATTTTCTGGTTCAATCACTGCTTTAGTTTTAAAATGTTACCTTTTTTTTCCCCTTACGTGGCCTTTAATCAAGGCGCCTTGTGCTGCTCTGTCGATCCCCTGGTCGCTCCTCGAAACGCGCGGAATAGTCCTCTAATTATTGCGCGGGACGTCTGTGATGCAGAAAGACGCAATAATCACAGGACTATTCCGGGCGTTTCGAGGATTGACCATGGATTGACCAGGGGATCGGATCGACAGAGCAGCACAATCGCCTTGATTAAGGTTATATTATATGAGGCATCCGATCAGGGGATCGGATTATGTGTTGACAAATTATGTACAGACGTTTTCATATGATAATGTATGGAGGGTCTACCAAGGAAAATGTGTTTTAGTTTATTACTGATACCAATATTTCTGCATACTTTTTTTTTTACAAAGGTTATGTATATGTGGTTTCCATGAAAGTTTATCATCGATCGTCACACCTGGAAATCTGGTCGTTTCAACTTTGTTTATGAAGTGGTTGTTCATGATAACAGTTCCCGGTAATGTGTGTAATGTGTTGCTGAAAAGCACGAAATTGGTTTTCTCAAGATTCAAAGAAAGTCTATTTGATCTACTGATCCAGTTAGCTAAACTTTTAACTCAGTGTTTACTGTTTGTACTATGATAAAAGATAATACATGAGACGATCTATAAAAGTCGTTAATATATATAATAAAAAGTAGGGGACCGAGAATCGAACCTTGGGATACCCCACAATTGATTACCTTTTGACTGGATTCGTAGTTATTGATAGAGACAAATTGTTTTCTGTTTGTGAGGTGATTCCTGAACCTACATGGGTCTCGGGTGCAAAAATTTATTGGACCCATATGGGCATGCCTATGTGGGACCCATATTTGAACCCATATAGGGCCCACATGCGACAAATAATGGGATTGCTACCTGGGCCATTTGCTCCAACACACAAAATGACTAAAATGTCCCTTTTTTTGTTTGTTTGTTTTTTGTATAACTCAGTAGGATCATTTTCTTTTCGGATGACCTATAGAAATATGATTTCTACAATATATTTCTAGTACTGTCCCGAGGAAAGCGTTGCTTAGGAGAAAACTGGAATTCAATGGTATTTTGATGTACGACAAATGGGAGAGTTGACCGTGAATACGTCACAATCGATTCACCAAATTGCCAATTTGAGATTCGCATAGATCTAGTGATCTCATTTTCAAACATTCATCAGTTCATAACTTTCTTATTCTTTGTCCGATTTCTTTCAAACCTTCACATCTTGTTTTTCTTATTTTTCTACTTTCACACAAATCAGCTTTTTACAAAGGTAGGATTGCCCTTTAAGACCGGGCGTCGGGGTTAAATGAATTAGTAGAATACCAACCATAAGTCTGTATCTAACACAACAATCAACCTGAAAACACATCCTATAAAATTATTTTGATCTATCCCATTATCCTCTGATGGATCGCCTGCTCCTCATATTTGACCACGTCCCCCTTCTCTCCCCTCCCCATCTCTCTCTCTCTCTCTCTCTCTCTCTCTCTCTCTCTCTCTTTCTCTCTCTTTCTCTCTCTCTCTCTCTGTTTCTCTTCTCCATTCTCTCTCTCTCTACATATATATATCGCTCTGGATATGCTTCAGATTATACATCGGGTAATACACATATCAAGCGTGTTAAATTCTTATCTTCATTCATTCCTTCTCATAAAATAATGTCTGATTCTTCATCTTTATTTAGGGGGACTTCCTGAAAAGAGATGGAAACGGACATGGTCAACCTTTACTATATTTGGCAATATGAGTATTATGCGCTATATAAGAAGTTCTGTTACTATATATTATTAATATGAATAATAATATTAATAATCTTACAAGGACATAATTCATAATACGGGAAATACGGAATGAAACAAGGTTTTGTATGTTTGTTTGTTTGTCTGTCGGTTTTTATGCTGTAAAATAAATCATCATCGATCAGCTGAAGGCATATTCGTCAATATGGTTTGACGTCCTGACCCTTACTTCCATCAACTTGAATTTTTATATTCTTTGTGTTTCTCCCATCTGCTTCGTTTCAGTTTTCCTTTCTCAAATTCTTATCCTTCTTCAAAATCGTCTTCAAAATTTGTATCGACTTGCGGAGGGGATAGCCTTCTTCATATTTTTGTTTCTTATTCTCTTATGCTCTTCAATACATGTTCTTTCTCATCTTTAGTATGTATATTGTTTGCTAGAGGGTGCACTTCTTTTATTTTCGTGTTGTATTTTCTTCTCCTCGATTTATCCTCTTCCTCATCTACGTTCTCTCTCTCTCTCTTTCTCTCTCTCTCTCTCTCTCATTCTATAAACATGTACATGTACGTATCGATGTTTCTCCACTTTATCCCTATTTGTACTGCCTTTAATTCAAATTTTGTTTATTTATTATTCATACAATGTTTGCAGAAAATATACAGAAAAGAAAATAATAGTTCAGATGAAAAATGTTTGTCTTTTTCAACTTGGGCCTATGTAAAATTACGTGATAAAGTGGAAAGAATAAACTCAAACTCATCCTTTTCCTCGTTTGTAGAATGTTAAATGTCTTTCATCGGGAGTGATTTGATTTAAAACAATAACAAGATATTTCGAGTCCCTTACCCGATCCAACACGCGTATCGAAAATGTCGTTAGACGGATTGCTGAGACTGCGATGAACACACCCAAAATTCCTCCTGCTATGACGTCACCTGAAAGGCTTTTGTTGTCATGGAAACGGGTGAATGCAATGATGGTGGGCGGGGTAAGAGAAGTAACAACGAGGACCTTTCTTGTAAGGCTGGGAGCAGATGACGTGTGGACGCAGAATAGCTGATTGGAATTTCCCGTTAAGTGTATAAGGAATATAACGATAAAAACATAGAGAAGAGTATAAATAAATGAACTTCATAATAGGTTAGAAAGTCAATCAATTTATTTCTCTTTTTGGGGTGATCTTGATACACCTGGACTTTGATCGATTTCTGAAACGCAATATCAATATGGCAAGGATTTACTTTTCAAGAAGAAGAAGGAGAAGAACGAGATGACGAAGAAGATGAAGAACTAGTCAGAACAAGAACAAGAACAAGAACAAGAAAAGGAGAAGAAGAAGAAGACAATAAGAATAAGAAGAAGGAGGAGGAGGAGGAGGAGAAAGAGAAGGAAAGGTAGAAGAAGAAAGACCTTGAATGAGTTTACTTTATTAAACAAGTCATGTTCAAAGTATAGCTACTGACAACTTACCAACAAGTAAACCCAGTTAAAAAATGACAGAGACGTGGACATGCACGGGAATAACCAACTGAGGATTAAAAGATAAAATAAAAACTCTGATTAGATTAAGATGAATAATTTAAAGAATAGAGGCCTGGAACTTGGTAAATATAATGTGTCCCATACATTGATGTTTTTTGAAGCATATATTTTTAACATTGGCATTGTTTTGAGTAAATAATGCTAATACAAGAAATTGATTTTGGTTTAGCCTAGCCAGACAAATGTCTTTAATAAAATGATCTATATTTTTGTGAAAACCTAGGCTAATTTTAATTGAATAATTCTGTTAGAATTTTGAAGCATATGACTTGTTCATAGCACTGAAAATGAAAACGAGTATACAATATTTAATGTACCGATGGGTAAAGGCAGTGGCGACACCAGGATTTAAAAAGGTGGGGTGAAGGGGGCTGATCGCAGAGAAAATATTTCAGGGGAGGGCAGTTGCAACAAAAAAGCCTCTATGTATTTTTGCCGTTGTACAGGAGCTGACTGGGGCAATCTGGTGGGGTTAGATGCTATAGGAATTCACGCTTTATGTCCCTTCCCCCTAATTCCTTCCCCCCCCCCCCCCCGGCTCCCTATTGATTAGCAGCAGGGGAATAGAATGAATGATAATGATAAAGAGAGAGTGAGAAAGAGAGGGGGAGAATGGTATAAAGAGAGAGAGAGAAAGGGGGTGAGGGGGGTGAAGGATGAATAAGGCGGTATGGGCATAATTATTACACAGGGAGGTTCCTTTTTACCTCACTTCTCTGAGCCTCTCAGGATGAGTCATCAAATATTGTCCAATCCAACAAGTCTTCACATCTGTGTTGCAGCCTTCGTAGAAATTAGGCGCCAGCCTTCCAGTGAGAAAAGCAGTGAGAAGGGCACCGCCCACCAGTCCTATGAGGTGTGGTCGATGGAAAGTGGTATGGCTACCGGTTGGGCGTGTGAACATCCAATCGGTGATGATCTGATGGCAGGTCATGTGTGTGGGAAAAGTAATACATCAGTAAATATTTTAGTAGTAGGAAGAAGAGAAGCAAAGTAGTATTGTTTTTTAGTTTTGTAGTAACCACAGTAACAGACGAAGAGGTAGATTATAAAGACAAACAAAACAAAAAAACAGAGGAAGAATAAGAAATTTTAGGAAAAGAGATGATAAAAAAGTAGGAGAAATAGTAGCAGCAGTAGTAGGAGTAGTAGTAGTGGTAGTAGTAGTAGTAGTAGTAGTAGTAGTAGTAGTAGTAGTAGTAGTAGTAATAGTTGATGATTTTGTTGTTATAGAAGTAGTAGTAGTAGTAGCGGTAGTAGTAGTAGTAGTAGTAGTAGTATCATCAGTAGCAGCAGGAAGAGGAGGAAGAGGCACTAGCGTATTTGAAGGGGCAATGATCAGGGTACTTTGTCCCCTTCCCCTGGCAAATATTCAGCTATAAAAACAAAATGCTAACTGAAAGTTTCAAGCACTATATGAAAAATTATTTCAAGGTAAATCATAGTCACAGTGCTTTTATAACCTCTTGAATTATCGAAGATATATTAAAAATATTCTCTCTCCTTTGAAATGCGACCTCTCAAAACAGTGTTAAGCATAAAATGTTGAAGCCAACAGAAAATCGTATGTTTAAGATGATTTTAATGAAGTCAAGATGCTTAAGATGAAGTTAATTGGGAAATGAGAGCACGTCCCAAGACCAAATAGAGGGAATTTGAAGGCCATTCTTTAAATACGTATTGAAGTCAAATCTGAAATCTTAAAACATACATATCGGTAGCCTCTGATTGAATAATGAACCGGTCCAAAAACTTTCCATCCAGTCAAATTTTTTTTGATAGCTATGAATTTATTGAGCTGTTGCTAATGACCCTAAATTTAAATAAGAATAATATATAAGTAAATTGCTTTCTTCTTTTGATTTTCGTTTCATACAGAGAGAAGATAAGAGATACATATAAAGCGGAACTTACAATTAAGAATGGAGAGGTTACATTGCACAGCAACGCGGATATGCTGACGGTATCATTCGGTGAACACGGATATCGGATAGAGGTATCCGAACAAAAGAAATCTGCATAAATTGAAGCAAGGGGATTATTAAGAACACAAGACTATTCAATTAACAGTGTTTAATGATGTTCGACTCTCTCGTGCTGTAGTGGAAAAAAAAACGCACCCATGCAACTGCTCATTTGGGTCAGATTGATGTTAGGTTCAAGGTTCAGAGTTTACTCTGTTCTTCTTCTCAATTATAAAAAAACGGCAACAATGACGATGTTATAAAATTAAGGAAAATGGAATTAGGATAGTTTTTTTTTTAATTGTGAAGCATAGCTCCCTATTAAACGTAATTCAAAAAGTCGAATACACCATTACTTTATTTCCACATTTATCATCTAACAGGCCTTACAGAAAATACATTTATCCATTTTTAAAAGTACACGGAAAAACAAGAAACAAAAACATTCCTTTTTGCAAAATAAGAAACTACAAAGTGAGATAATGCAAACGATGTAGTGATTATACATTGAGCTATAAAAATTTAAAGGGGGGTCCACTCTAGTATTTAGTTGATTTGAATAAAAGCAGAAAATTAGAGAAACAGGTTAGTGAAAGTTTGAGCAAAATCCGATAAAAAATAAGAAAGTTATCAATTTTGAAGTTGGACTATCAACACTATAGGAGCAGCATCACCAAAACAATATGTGTGTAGATTAGAGTTAATGCATCTCTATAGAACATTCGAAAGAAATCTGTCAAGAAATGTGACCTGCAGAGCGCACACAAGATATCCACTAAAATATGACATTTGATCCTATAAAAGACTGAACACTGGGGGCAGCATCACCCAAACTAAAGATGAGTAGATTTGACCAAGATACACGTCCATACAAAATTTGAAAGAAATCCGTCAAGAAATGTGGCAGTTAAAGTGCACAAAAGACATATGACCTTTGACCATATAAAAGACGAAACGATTAGGCCGCTTTATCAAAAAGTATGAATTAGTAGATTGTACCAAGGTGCATCTCCATACAAAATTTGAAAGGAATCCGTCAAGATATATGGCATGCAGAGCGCACACAAAAATCGTCCAAAATATGACATTTGACCTTATAAAAGACGGAACACAAGTGGCAGCATCATCAAAACTATAGGTGCATAGATTTCATTTCGTTTTACCAAGATACACTTCCATACAAAATATGAAAGAAATCCGTCAAGAAATGTGGCAGTAAGAGCGCATAAAAGGTACAAATGACCTTTGACCCTATAAAGGACTGAACAATGAGGGCAGCACCACCAAAAGAAACACAAGCATGAATCACAAATCAAAACGACGTTTTAAAAACACCGTTTCAGCGGGACAGCATTCATTCAATTTTTCATCAAAGCTTATTCTAGCTCAGTTCAAGCTCTGCCATTTCGCAGCATAGAGCGCAGTTTGACCCAAAGGTCAACTGCTGCACGCCCTTTTTCTTCTTTCATCTATCTTTGTACGAAATACGAAATACATACATATTTTTCATCTATTTTTTAAATGTCTTGTAACAGTTGTGGCACACTGCAGTCATCATCACAATAAAATACACACTGTCATCATCTAACCCGTTCATAATCACATCAACCCTAAAAAAGAGCTGACAGTTAATGCACATACATACATTTCAGTTTAGTGGAATTAGAGAGTCACAAGAGCATATTTAAAAAACATATTTCTTAAAATATATTTTTGACTATTTTTTGATCATCTGTTCTGTCACTATATAATTTACTTTTTTTTTCTTTGAAATAAATTTAATAAACACTGAGAAGAAACAAAAATACTTTTCCCAAAAGATAAACTGGCTTTGGATAAGATTTGAATGCTATTTTCAAAGAATGATGGGAACTAGGCTGTATTAGTCCAGAATACATACCACACACAAGAACTAGTACATGGGACTGCAATACCATATGCTCTCATTTTGCGGTAAGAAATGCCTCATTTTCACACATTCTTTTCACTTTCACACGCATTCACACTAAAGGAAGATGTATAGAGAACATGAAAGAAAATAATGTCTGCACACTTACACTAACTTGTAAGAAATTTAGGGTAAAATATCCATAACTGTCAACAGCATGCACACTATCTCTACACTGCTTCCAAGTGAATTTGAAATATTCAGCCCTGCAACCTGACTGGCTCATGTATGAATTAGTCTAGCTTCAGACTTGCAATCCCATTAATGTTTTTCACATATTAATATTATTCTAGTGTGAGGTTAGACATGTTGATTCAGTAGGAAATAAACAGATAGGTCATTATAATAACT
The DNA here is from genome assembly GCA_025618425.1 of Heliocidaris tuberculata. Lineage (NCBI taxonomy): Eukaryota > Metazoa > Echinodermata > Echinoidea > Camarodonta > Echinometridae > Heliocidaris > Heliocidaris tuberculata. The sequence continues at coordinate 22,025,702 of CM046840.1, forward strand.
TATTCTATCATTATCTCAGTAGGATAATTAAATTCAAAATTTCCCAAGCTGAATTTGGTTATAGTTTTCGAGACTACACAAATTGAGTGAAATTTCATGTTTTCACTATTTTTCTTCTATTTTTCCTCTATTTTTTATATCTGCTTCAGCTTCGAATATGGTGAAAAGAACGAACTGAAAAAAATAGAAGGAAAATAGTCTTCAGATTTACAAGTGTATAAAAAATAGCAAAAAAATAGTCCAAGGTCTTTACTCGTTTGTAGGAAATAGGGGAAAAATACGGGAAAAATATTCTATTTTTCCCCTATTTTATGAGGACAAATAGTAAAAAAAAAAATAGCCACGTTTTGAAGAAAATAGAAAGAAAATAGGGGAAAAAGAGAAAAAATATATTTTCACTCATTCAGAAATGACCTCTATCATCAGTTGCTCTTCCTTTCCTTGTTTTTCCATATTTTTTTCTTTCATATGTTCTTCTGTCATTAACTTTGTATTTCTTTATCTTTCTTACTGTAGGTTCTCTTTTTGTCTAATCTGTTAGTCTTTGTTGTTATATTTCTATATCATTTTTCTTTTTTTTCGGTAGATTTCTTTTCATTCTTTCCTTTCCTTCATCTTTTCTTTTGTCATGTTCTTTTGTCAATGCATCTCTTTATTCTCTTCTTTCTCTTCTTTTTCTATCTTTCCTTATGCTATACTTTGTATTGATAGCTCTTTCATCTTCTCTTCCTGTCTTTTGTGTTATTATATGTCTTTACTCTTCTATCGTTTTTTTTTTCTTTCTATCCTTTCTCATGTTTTTCTTTGTTTTGATCTTTCTTTCATCTTTTCTTTCTGTCATTCCTTATGATATTCTTTGTATTTATCCTTCTTTCAACTTCCCTTTTTTCTTTATATTTTTCTCTATTCTTTCCTTCTTTCATCTTTTCATCTTTTTATTCATTCTATTGCATGTATATTTCTTTTGTTATTTTTTGTTTTGATCTTCCTTTCTCTTCGCTTTGTGTCTTTCCCTTATGTTATTCTTTGTTCTTATGTTTCTATCATTTTTCCTTCTTTATATAATTCCTCTGGTTATTCATTGTTTTGATCTTCTCTTCTCTTCTCTGTCTCTCTCTCTAGCTTTTCCTTTATTATTCTTTTTGTAATTTTTCTATCATTCTTTTCCTTCTTTATATATGTTCTTATGTTATTCATTGATTTATCTTCTCTTCTCTCTATATCTTTTCCTTTGTAAGTTTTTTTTTTCTATAATTCTTTTTTTTTTCGTTTTTTATATATTTCCATAAAAAGTGGTCCGCCCCCGTGCAGCCCCCTCACCCTCCAACCTCCCCCCCCCGTTCCCCCCCCCCCCTTCTCTCTCTCTCTCTCTCTTTCTCTTCTCTCTCAGTCTCTCTTTCCCTCTCTGATAGCGAAAGAGAAGCTGAAAAGAAAAGATGGACTGAGAAATGAACATTTCGCTTCGATCATCTTCCATTTAACCATGGACTAACATGCAATATGTGTAAGCTATAACAGACCATTGTCTTACGCGAAGGAGACGAAGATCGAGTCGAAAGATATAGCGTTGTTCGCTAGAGAAATAATGACCTTAAATGCTAGTATATACCACTATGAATCCCTAGAAAGATCTCTACCATAATTATAATATACCAAAATAACGCACCAAAATAACGCACAAAATCTACTTACCAATGACTAGTTCTAGGACTATTCTCAAGACAGATAGAACTAGAAGATTGCCAATATTGTCCGCCATTCTCATATTAAAGATTGCCAGTATTGTCCGCCATCTTCATGGGGAATTCCCGCGAACGCAAAGAAGCTAACGGTTTTAACATGAATGTATTTTATATCCATGAATGTGAGGTTGCTGTGCGTGCGGGTCAGTATGATGTCAAACCATATACCGTGTTCGTAGATAATGACAGGTACATGATTAGAATCAGTCAAAAGATATAGTGGACAGGTGGAGAAGTAGCAGTCTGGAAATCAGACTCTTCATAATTTAAAGATTTGTTTTTTTGAAAACATTGTATACATAGCAGCGTCCTCCTCATTGAATGGCCTACGATCATGACGATATAAACATGCATAGGCTTACATAATTATTATCTTTCTCTCTTCCTCTCTCTCTCTCTCTCTCTTTCTCTCTCTCTCTCTCTCTCTCTAGCTCTCTCTAGCTCTCTCCCACTCCCGTCTCTGTCTTTCTCTCTTTCTCTCTCCCTCTCGCTCTCCTTTCTATCTTTCACCCTTTCTCTCTGGTCAATATTTGTACCTCACTGTTTTCTGGTTCTCTCTTACCCCCCCCCCCCCCCCCAAAAAAAAACATCTTTGAATTCCCTTATACATGTATATTCATTCATACATGTATTGGAAGCAAATGAGTCGTAATGATTGAGCGCCGTGGCCGGACATTATACTATCAAGTCAAGTGTCCTAGGCGTAGCGGGGGGGGGGGGGGGGGGGGGGGGGTATCCCAGGAGGAAAATCCAATTGAAATTTCAATTGGAAATGCAAAAATACCAGTAGAGATGAATACTTTTCCAGTTGAAAACCAGTTAGTAAATATTTCCAATTGAATATTTCCAGTTGCCAACTGGTTCCAATTGGAAACCACTTAGCAAATATTTCCAGTTGAATATTTCCAGTTGGAAACCAGTTAGCAAATATTTCCAATTGACTATTTCCAGTTGCCAAATTAACTATTGAGTAGGCCTATTTCCAGTTGGAAACCAGTTGGCAAATATTTCCAGTTGAAACCAATTACAAATTGGTTCCAGTTGAAAATTCAGTTGGAAAACCAGTTGAAAACCAGTTAATTTGCATAACGTAGTGGGGTGCGCATATTTACATTTTCACATTATTTCCTGGAATAAAGAGTATGTTTCTATTAATTATTGATATTGAAGTTTGATGTAACGGATTCCCTATATACAAAAGAAGATCAGTTTACAATACTTAAAAAACAATCTGATTCATTTGTATCAATTATAGGTAATAACAAAGGAATTTAAAAACATTAACCAATAACAAATGCAAGCTGTATAACATAGAGATATGGTACGTACATTACTGAACTAAGTACAATATTGCACTGTTTCCAATTATGTCTTTACAAAAAGTAATGCATTGGAAATTGACTCAAAACCAGGACTTTTGCCACGAGCAATTGATACATGTGCCAGTTAATTCCACATTTTACACATGTAGCTAATTGATTTCACCAGAAAATGTCCAATCGGTTTCAACTGGTTTCAATTGGTTTCAACTTCAACCAGTTGTTCCACTTTCTCTATTAGAAATCCAGTTGGCAATATTGGTTTCAACTGGAAATCTTAACTGGAAATTTCAGTTGGTTTCAACTGGAAATTTTAACTGAAAATTTCAATTGCTTTCAACTGGAAATCTTAAATGGAAATTCCAACTGGTTTCAACTGGAAATTTTAAATGGAAATTTCAATTGGTTTCAACTGGAAATCTTAAATGGAAATTTCAATTGGTTTCAACTGGAAATCTTAAATGGAAATTTCAACTGGTTTCAACTGGAACCAGTTGTTCCAATTTCCCTATTAGAAATCCAGTTGGCAATTGGTTTCAATTGGATTTTCGTCCTAGGATGTGAAATTCATTCATAGTGTGTCGTTGTGTTCAGCACCGTAGATGTTTGAGAATTACATGTTAATCTCTTGCTCTCCTACTCTCATTATTTTCCTTCACTCCCTCCATGAAAAAAAATTAGTCTCACCACCCGCCCAAAATCTTTCTTCTCTCTATCTCTCTCTCTCTCTCTTTCTCTCTCTCTCCTCTCTCTCTCTTTCTCTCTCTCTTTCTCTCTCTTTCCCTCTGTATTATTTGTTTGGTGTGTCTGGCTGTCATGACTGAGAGCTCGCGACATCAACAACATTTCACCATTCTGACCATACACTTCAGAACAGGAAACGTCTGGTTATTATGTCTTTCTTTTCCCTCTTTCTTTGTAATCAGCACCAGATGTTTGAAGAATGGCATATTTATCTCTCTTTCTCCCTTTTTTCGTTCACTTCCTCCCTCCATGAAAAATCTCAGTCTCCCTATCTCCTCTCCAGTCGGAGAGGAGGAGATCAATTAACTCGCCGTTCAGACCGAAATCGTTTTGAATCTGTAACGGTCAACGAAGCACTCACGTTCAGAAGTTCACCTTTTTACCAAAATTTCCCCCTCTCGTTTCTCCATTGTTTGTGGGCGGATTTCGCTCAGAATTTCAGGAATGATTTGAAAGAGTCATATCAATGTGCACATGAAATAAAAAATAAAATGATGAATCACTTTTCATTTTATCAAACCTTTCATGTTTTGTTGTCCTTCAAAACTACCCTCAGATTATTTACAGACAAATCCTGACGTTTCGCTCAATATTCATTATCAAGTACATACATATTCTTGAGACTTTTACGGACATCGTGACGAAATTTTCGCCGTGCCGAAGCCTTACTTTCGGAGATATAATGGAAAATATATTGGGTTATTTTCACAAACTGAAAACTGTGTAGGAACAGTAACCTGAAAAAAAATATGACGTCATGGCTAGAAATCAGACTGCGCGCATGCGCACTATTACATAACACGATCACCTGTTCGAGGCACTGCAGCGCAGAAGTGTCGGCAGACGGTGGTACCTGGAGAAAACTGCCAAAGAAAGACATGTCAGTGCTGTGTCGATGGTAAACGGTAAAGCCATGAGGTCGATAATTAGTTTATTTCAGGTTTATTTCCGTAAATATATATTTGCTATGAATTTCTGAGGCATTTGGAAGATTATTCAAATCTTCCAAAGATTACATTTTCCCCCACGAAATCACGTGAAAGCCGTTTATGTTTCAAACCCAACAAGAATTAGCATAATGTGGGACTGTATTATTGAGAATGACGTCATCGCCACGAAAGCGACTCGGTAGATCAGCGTTCGGATTCAAGGTACGAAAATGCATTGTATTTGATTTTTTACAGACATTTTCGGATGCATGGTTTTTAGAAAATGATATTTCACACAAAGTATCTTTAATATCTGATTAATGACATACTCCAATATCTCTTTTGTTTTCCGATTAGAAATGTGTAATTTTAATGCATATTTTGGACTTTTATTTTGTATTTTTAATGTAATGTTTCTTGTACGTTTGTCCCCGTTTTTCCATCGATTTTGAAAAAAAAAATATGATGACTAGTTAATCTGCTGATTCCCATTTTCAAAACCATTAAGATCATTCAGATTCATGGTCATATGCCAAAGTTATAGCAGTTTTGCTTCGACACTTCCCCAGCGGTTTCACCGAAACATCGTGTTCATTCAACAGAAAAGCGAGGTCAAATCAATGCGAATTCTTGGGTTAATTGCACCGTTCGGCACTGCCTGTCTCAGTCTCCCTATCTCCTCTCCCCCTCTCTTTTTTTTCTCTCTCTCTCTGTGTCTCTTTCCCTCTGTATTATTTGTTTGGTTTTTCTGGTTGTCATGACTGCACTCAAAAAAGTGAAGTGCTAAAAAACAGATGCTGCACCTGCCGTGCTAAATTTAGCACCTACGGTGTTCTTTTTGACGAAAATTTTTGTGGTGCAGAAGAAATGGGTGCTAAACACAAGTGCTGAGTCAAATGAACCAATGAGGCCAATGAATCAGCACCTGGGGAGCGTTTCATCAAGTGTTTTGTCAGTGATTTTTACCGACAACTGTTATAAGCTACTGAAATCCTTGCATCTGATTGGCTGAGAGCAAATTTGTCGGTAGAAATCACTGACAAAACGCTTGATGAAACGCTCCCCTGAAGAGCTTTGACATTTTTTCATATCATTTGCATATTGTTTGAAGAACACGATAAAAACTACTTTCGAAAAATCAACTCAAGGCATTTCAATAGCCCTGTCTATCAGAAACGTGCGAAAATTACAATCGCGTATTACGTAATCCGAACCTGATTTCTATGGGCAGTACAATAGGCCTTTGAAACTGCTCTTGCGTTTATTTTTCGAAAGTAGTTTTCATGGTGTTGAAGAAACTACGCATTTTTGAGGCTTTTGTCTATATTCAGATAATATTGTCTCGGTCAGCGTCTCAAATAATATACTCGGTCATTTAAAAAAAAAAGGGAAAAATGATTCAGAAATTGGTCACTGAGTTTGTAATCATTGATAATTTACTATCTCTTATGATTTACTAACCATTTTTAATAATGATGAATAAGAATTTTACATATACCCTTGTAAAAAAAATTACCATGGTTTTACCGTCATAACCATGATAAAACCATGGTTAAACCATGGTTTTACAATGAATCGATCATCATCCATGGTTTTACAATCATGACCATGATTAAACCATGGATAAAATGTGGGTAAACCATGATTTTATGATGGTTAATGTACCATGGTAATAAAACCATGGTGAAAAACCATGGTGAAACCATGGTGAAAAACCATGGTGAAACCATGGTGAAATCATGGTCAACAGACCACGGTAATAAAACCATAGTGAAACCAGTGTGTTACCATCATTAAAAAACCATGGTAAAATAACAATGATTTTTAACCATGGTTTTACCATGGTTAAAAATAAACATGGTATTAATACCATAGTTAAACAATTTTCTTACCATGGTAAAAAAAAAAACCATGGTTATGAAACCATAATTTAAGTCATGGTTTTACCATGGTTAAAACACCATGTTAATAAAACCATGGTTTAACTCTTCGTTTTACTATGGTTACAAAAAAAACATGGTTATTACACAATGGTTGAACAATCGTTTTGCCATGGTCAACAACCATGTTTATATATAAAACCATGATTTAAACCATGGTTTTACTATAGTTAAAACACCATGGTAACAACCATGGTTTAAATTTCTGGTTTTACCATGGTTAGAATATCATGGTTATTAAACCATTGTTAAACAATCGTTTTACCATGGTCAACAGCATGGTTTTACTACCATTATTGAAACCATGGTTTTACTACCATTATTGAAACCATGGTTTTATCATAGAAAAAAAACGTTAAAAAAAAACATGATTTAAACCATATAGTTTTACCACTGTTAAAACACCATGGTAATACAACCATGATTTTAACATGGCACAAAAACCATGATTCAAATGCCATGGGTATACCATCATCTTACCATGGTTAAACTCCATGGTTATAAAACCATGACTGAAACCATGCAGGGTTTTACCAGGTCGGAGATGGAAGTTTCCTGGTTTTAACATGGTTCATTAGCACCATGGTAATAAAACCATATTTGTGGAAAATATCTTTTTTTGTGTGTGTGCGTGTGTGTGTGTGTGTGTGAAAATAGTCAATCTTAACTGGTTGCCAAACAAAAATAAGTAATGACAAATATAGATAACTCTACCTATGTCACAAACTGTGATGATGTGGTTTTGTTGTTTTTTTTTAAAGAAAGTAAGCTATACTGTATGAATAGGCCTATAATAAGGCATACTGCCAGACCAACATCATAAGTATCTGTATAGCCTAGCTATCGTGTAACAGCTATGGGTACTAGTTCTTGGATAATTATGATAAGACCATATGAATCTCATGTAATGCGCACTGTAGGTGCTATTAAGAACCCCTTTGTCTGTTTATAGTGTAAAGTTAATTGTAACAAGTAGCACATGCACTGGTGCTAAAGCAGCACCATTAGTGCAGTCACTATACGAGAACTTGAAAAGTGCTGAGAATAGCTCTACCGGTGCCAAAGACAGCACCGGGAGTGCAAAATTAGTCGGACTTTTTTGGGATGTTGTAACAATTAGTAGCACCTGCACTGGTGCTATAGTAGCACAGGCTGTGCTGCCACTATGCGAGCACCGAAAAAGTGCTGAATATAGCCCTCCAAGTGCTAAAAACAGCACTTCAGTTTTTAGAGTGTGAGAGCTTGCGACATTCGCCATTCTGACCAGTTTAGCAAAAGCATACACTTCAGAACAGGAAACGTCTGGTTATGTCTTTCTTTTCCCTCTTTCTTTGTAATCAGCACCAGATGTTTGAAGAATATTGCATATTTATCTCTCTTTCTCCCTTTTTTTTTTTAGTTCACTTCCTCCCTCCATGAAAAATCTCAGTCTCCCCAGCTCCTCTCCCTCTCTCTTTCTTTCTCTCTCTTTCTTTCTCTCTCTCTCTCTCTCTCTCTCTCTCTCTCTCTCTCTTTCCCTTTCCCTTTGTATTATTTGTTTGGTTTGTCTGGCTGTCATGACAGTCGCGACATCAACAACATTTCGCCATTCTGACCAGTTCAGCAAAAGCATGCACTTCAGAACAGGAAGCGTCTAGTTATGATTTTCCCTCTATACAGTACAGCGCCCCTTATTTAGCCTCCTTTCAATATCATGCTTGACTGAATGAATATGTAAGATTTTCTTCCATTTTCTCCCCCTCTTCTTTTTTCTCTGTTGCATGTATTGTGGGCTTGTGTTGCTACAAGGTGCAATTCGTAAATTATTTTGTAGTTAATTTACTTGCTGTTTGTTTTCCGGCGCCATTTAGTTTACAAATTATATATCATTTGGGAAACTGTCCTGACAAAATCGTTTTGGTTTTTTATCAGCTATGCCCAATTTAGTTTCATCACCATTTAATATATATTTGTTTTGCGATTTGAAATGTAATGAAATGTAATATGTTATATGTTATATGGAATTGCATGTTTTTATTCAATGTCTTGTATAAAGTTTTTTTAAAAAGATGGAATTGAATTAAATAAATATGAACTGAACTGAAGTCCTATTACTTGTTTTTTCCGAAGGTACTTTTTTTCGGGGATTAACATAAGGACCGCTATTCATAGAAAACCGCTATTCATTTAACACGCGTTATGAATAGCGGTCCTTATGAATAGTTATGAAAAGTGGTCTTTATGAATGGAGGTCCTTATGAATAGCGAGGTAAAGTGTCTATGGTTTGCTCGCTATTTAGAAGGATCGCTATTCATACAAAACCGCTATTCATTTAGTAACGTGTTATGGATAGCGGTCCTTATGAATAAGTGGTCCTTATGAATAGCGGTCCTTATGACTAGCGAGGTTATCCTTTTTTTAGAAGGTTCGTAATTCCGAAGGTTCATAATTCCGATAATGGAATAGGGTTCATTATTCTGAAGGTTCGTAATTCCGAATGATGTTAAGGCTCTATTACGTTTTCGGAATTATGAACCTTCGAAATTATGAACCCTATTTCATTTTCGGAATTATGATCCCTTTTTCATTTTCAAATTACGAACCTTCGGAATTATGAACCTTCGGAAAAACATGGAACCATATTACCATGGCGAATCGCCAACACAGACCACGCTTGCCTCAACATTACCTGTGTTTTTAATCTCTAATAGAGATATATATGTACATGAAATTAATTCATAAATTAAGAGTTATTATTGTAGTACTATTCTATATTTTGGTACAAATCATTAGCAGGAAATATGTAATATCATAATTACAGTACTTCTAATGTACTAAATTAGTCATTCCGATAGCTTGTGTACCATTCATTTCGAGTATTCGTTCCAATATCTTGCTTAGGTTAAGCGGTTCCGATGGGTTTCTAGCGTTTATTGTACAGTACTCCCGAAAAGTAAAACTCATTTTCAAGTTTTGTATGCACAGTACATGTAGATATAATTTTGTGTTTATCATCTTACTAGCCCCCCTCCACCCCACCCCCGACACTTTTTAATAATATAACTCGAGAAATATATGATTAAATTTGCTCATTCAAAAGGCAATGTCTGCAGAATTTTCTAACCGACATTTTGATTGGTTATTTGTGAACATCTGGTTATGCATGTTTTAATTGTGAAATTGTGGCTTTTATTGCGGTAGGTAGTAGAAAAAAAGTTGCACTTTGCGTTTCATAATGCAATGCAGTGTGTACATGTGTATACTCCTTTCAATTTTTGTTCATGTACAGGGGCATAACGTGTTATTTGAATGCATGAATCTGCATTGCCAAATCGAGATTTTAATGTATTTTCAAGAATTTGAATTATAGATTATGTGCCTGTATACATGAACAAAAAATGAAAAGGATTGAAATTGGAATACTCATGAAAACCCTGCATGGTATTATGAAACGAAAAGTGCAACTCTTCTTTCTGCTACCGAGTGCAATTAAAAAACATAATTTATTATGAAAACATAACCAGTCGTTCACAGATAAGCAATAAAAATGTCGATTAGAAAATTCTACATACTTTGCTTTTTGACTGAACGAATTTCATCAAATGTATCTGGAGTTATATTTCAAAATGTCTGCAGGGGGAACTTACTTTTTCGGTTGAGTATAATGATTATGCTTTATGGATCAACAAACTTTTCTATTGTTTTGGTGTAGCTGAAATATGTTGCAACAAGCATACAGTGCTCTTTATTCATGCTGTACATTATGAATAGTTACAAGGATACTTGCGTATATTGGTGAACTACATAACCAGGTGTAGGGTATTTTTATGTGTTGTCCATGTCATTTCTGTAATCATTTTGGAGGACATTTGAGGTAGCAAACTGGCGCTACGCAATGTAATAGACAAAAAATGATACGGCAGAAATTGAATATACTTGTGTGTCTTGAGCATTATGTTTCCCGAATGTTTAAGATGCCCTCTATGATGACGTCAGTTTTGAGAAATGTAAGAGAGAATGGGGTAGAGAGACGGTGAGAAGAGTGGAGAGAGGTAGGAGATGGAATGACAGGATGGAAGAGAGGGAGTGGATGGATATAGGAAAGAAAGAGAGAGATGCTGATACATATACATGTATAGGGGGAGAGAGGGGGAAGGTCAGAGCAAAGAGTATAAATACGAAGAGTGCTCAGTCCCGAAATAAAGCACGCGTATATATTGTGATACATGTCGATCGGCCGTTGTTGTTGTTGTTGTTGTTGTTAATTTAGTTTTTATGGCGCTTCATTCAATTTTGAATATTTACGCCAGAAATCAATTTCGCTTATAAAAATGGAAATATAATTTGAATGCGGGTTTAAATGAAGTGTATCTTCAAACACGTTGAAATATAATGTTTAATTTAAGAGGGAAAGGTGATAGTCTTTATCAAGATGTTTTTTATTTTTTATTTTCTTTATTTTTTCTTCTTTTTCTGTGCATAGCTTTTGGTAAAGCCGTAAAGGGCATAACCTTGATATTGTCCCTTCAAATACAAACTTATGTCCCAAAACAGATAGGAATCATTTCCAACTGCACCAGGGAGGAGAGGGAGAGAGTTGGGAGGGGGAGCTAGGAGAGATGTTTGTATTTTTTGCTGTGAAATTTTTATGTGATGGGGGGGGGGGGGTCCAAACATGTTCCCTGATATTAAGCTCTATATGAGCAAACACTGCGATATCTGACGGGAATATCAAGAAAAGTATTTAAATAAATAAAATGATATCTTTATTTTTCTAAATCAGAATATTTCATTTGATATCATGATTTATGCAAATTAAAGGGATTATTGACCTATAATGTAAATTCATTGGCCTTATTCTGTTAAAAGTCAAGACAGAAAAGGCTTTATCAAAATGAGATTGAGTGCGAGCAATTCCTTATATAAAATATAAAGATTAATTAAGAGTGGCGTATCCAGGAATGCACGAGCCCCTACGTGCCAGCCAAAAACCAAATCTGACATATCTTAGTTACACATCGAATGAAAGGAAATGTGTGCCCCCCCCCCCAGCACAGAAAGAACATGAAAAATGTAATAACTTTTTTTTCCTTGCTTGTCCGAAAATTCAGAATAGAAGGCATCTGATGATTTTTTGCTTGTCAGAAAATTATGGAGGAAAACTGGACCCTATAAGATCTGATAACCCCCCCCCCCCTACTGAGCAACTTTTGGAGGGCTGGCAAAAAAATTCTCTCTCCCCCTCCCTCCCCCCCCCCCCCCCCCCCCCTCGCCCCCCTGAGCGACTTTTAGAGGGCTGGGGAGAAGGAAAAAAATACGAATCTCCCTTCAAGCAGTTCACAAAATTTGACAGCCCTGCATTTGTGCCCCCCGCCCTTTTTTAAAAAACTACATCCTGCATTAATTCGCCCCTGTCATGAACTGTAAGTGTCAGACTCATATCCATAATAGGGTTCAGAAGCCCCCTCCCACTACATTGTCGGGCTCTTGGGGCTGTCGGTCTCGTTGGCTGAAGCCAAAGTAAACGACGATCAGCAAGCAAAAAACTTTGATGAGCCAAGTTTGAGGGGAACACCTTTGGCAAACTGACATGATAGTTCCATCGGCAACGCCACCGCCTCGATCGGGATCGCAGAGGGGTAGACCTAGCCTAGCTAGAGCTAGACACCTTGTCGGTCGCTATTCAGCTCAGCTATTCCATGCTGCTTGTATGATCTAACATCAGTCATTTGGCTAGACTTAATTCGGTGATAGGACATTGATTATATGAATTTATGAATTTAATACATTGAATTGGTTTATGCACGCTTGGGCTAAAACCACTTGGTCTAATTTCCAGATGGGCTACCTTCATTCGGGCTAAACCCTATTGGTCCACTCTTCATTTGGTCTAATTTGCACTTGGTCTAATAACCAGAAGGTCTAATGACCACTTGGGCTAATTATCACTTTGTCTAATTACCATTTAGTCTATTTACCATTTCGTCTACTGTATTTTGTTGTCACTTGGTCTAATACCAGTTCGTCTAATGTCAGTTTGTCTAATTCCCAGTCAGTCTAAAACTAGTTGGTCTACAGGCATTTCGTCTAAAATCCACTTGGTCTAGTATCCATTTGGTCTACATGTCATTTATATGGTCTAATGTGCAGTTGGTCTAACTTTCATTTAGTCCATTTTTCATTTAGTCTAATTGTCAGTTGGTCTAAATGCCAATTTGTCTAAACATCACTTTGTCTAATTATCACTAAGGCTAATTGCCTGTTGGGCTATTCCCTTTTCGTCTACGCACCTACCAACAACACTATATGCGTCATTTTGTTGGCCATGGACAGGTTGTGGCCAGAGCTTTTTGAAAGGGCCTAGGGAGCCCGGGGGGGGGGGGGGTGGTTGCTGTTTTGAATCGACTCTATCCTGAGCTGAGGTCAAAAACAAAAACAAAAAAAAATACCGATATCTGTATTAAACCTAGATACGCCACTGCCTTAAAAGAAGAAAAAGAAGGCAGTGAACAAGTATAAAAAGCGGCATTTTTGAGGGTAGCAGGAGACACTTTTTGGCACGGTGCTTGGAAAGGTAAGGGGGGGAGGGCATTGTTCCCCCTGCCAACGAGCGAATTAATTTACGTTTTAAATAATAATAATAGTTGCATACTCTTCTTACTTCTCCTTCTTTTTGGTCACTTGAAAAATCAAAGGAGGCAACTGCCTCCTGCCCCCCCCCCCCGTACGCCGCCCCTGAAAATAGCAGTTTGCATAGCTCAAAAGAATCAGAGAAGCTTAATGGCAGAATATTTAGTTCTTGGTATGGCAACAGTGTGACACCTTTGAGCAGGAACTTAGCGAGAGCTGGGGACACAGTGCCCAAAAGTTTAATGATATTGCAGAAATTAAGATATCCCCCGCCCGAAGCTTGCTCGCTCGCTACGCTCCCTCGCACTCACTTATCGTAACTCATGGCAGTAACATATAAAGTCCTCTCTATCTCTTTTATTGAGAGATTGTGCTTGAAATTAAATGCTTTTGCGGCATCTTCATCATGAAATCACTGTATAATGCAAGCACCATGCATGACCTTCAACAAGAACATAGTATTTTTGGTCGCTCGCTTGCAAGTTAGGAGTAGAGCAGAATTGCATATTAGGCAAAAATTAGAAAATATATCCTTAAAATTTAATGTGTGTTAAATACAATATAGGGGTACAGCAACGTATCAAAACGCCATTTTCCATTCTTGTCTTCACCCTTTATATTTAAGTTCCCTCTTTTCCCCAAAAAGGTACCCAGTTCGTTGAAACCCCAAGTCTGTGCGTCTAATTGCCCCTCATATGAAAATACCCTGGCACCGCCCCTAGCTTTTATTTACTACTTGCACAAACATTTGTACATCGGATATCAAATAAGAAACACGAATAACAGAATATCAACCCAATAAACATAATTTGAAGTGCAATACAAAATCAGGTTCATCTACTTAAGTCATGAAAGAAAGAGGAGACCTATAAATGTTTTAATTACTAAACAATAATACTAAATAATTGATTTAATGTAGGGATATTGATTGATCTTGATATAAGCAGCAGTAAGGTGAATAACTCTTTTAATGCACATTTAAGTAGATGATTTCTTTGAAGTTTCATTTTTCTAAAGTTTCTTTTCTCTGTCCTTTCTCAACTTGCTACTAAATGGCCAGAAAAATAAACAGTAATTAGACCAAATGGTCATTAGACTATACGAAAATTAGACCAAATGATAAGTAGCCTAACTGGTTATTAGACGAATTGGATATTAGACCAAATGGTCATTAGACCATATGACAGATAGACTAAATGATAAGTAGCCCAACTGGTTATTAGACTAAATGGAATTGGACCAAATGATATGTAGATCATATGGTATTAGCCAAAGTAGGTGTAGCCTAAATGGATATTAGACTATGTGCCTTGTAGACAAAATGACTGTTAGACTATTTGGAAATAGACGAAGTGAAAATTAGCCGAAGTGAAAATTAGCCCAAATGGGTTTTAGACTAAATGGGGTTAACCAAACTGGGTATTAGACGAATTGGTTATTAGGCCAAATGGAAATTAGACGAAATGGTAAGTAGACAAACTGGTTGTAGACAAAATGAAGTTAGACCACATGGAGTTCGACGAACTGATAATTAGACCAAGTGGTGATAGACCAAGCGACAGTGTACCATTGAATTTTGCCTCTGGTACATTCGAAATATAATAGTGAACTGGAATTTAGTTAGAGTTTCTTCTAATACCGGCTAGGCTGGGCTTGCCTTCGGGCGGGCGTACGTCTGCTACATGGGCGTCTGCTAGCGCACGATCTCATTGGATGTCGTCCATCTCACGTGATCGATACTACACGCCCACATTACGTCATCAATAACAACAAACGGTTTCACGTGTTATATGACCAATTATTTTTTTTGGTCAAAAGCATGCATATTCCCGGGGATTTATGGGGGGTTTACTGGACTCATCGAGCCTTAATTATACCCCTTCAGAGCTTTAAATTTCATGTAAATCACATTTTTCATAATTTCAAATAAATACTAGGGGAATTAAAATCATTTCAAAACCCCTCTTTTCATGTGATAACCTATGGTAGCTGGAAGGCCCAAAGCATGCATATTCCCGGGGATTTATGCGGGGTTTACTGGACTCATTGAGCCTTAATTATACATTTTCAGAGCTTTAAATTTCATGTAAATCACATTTTTTATATTTTCAAATAAAAACAAAGGGAATTATAATCATCCTAAAATTCCTTGTTTTCACGTGTAAACCTATGGCAGGCGAGACTTTTTTGGTCAAAAGCATGCATATTCCCCGGGATTTATGTGGGGTCTTTTCGAATTTTTTGAGCCTTCACTAAGCTTTTTCAAAGCCTCAAATTACATGTAAATCACATTTTTTATATTTTCACATAAAAACTATGGGAATTATAATCATCCTAAAATTCCTTGTTTTCGCGTGTAAACCTAGCAGGCGAGACTTTTTGGGGGTCAAAAGCATGCATATTCCCTGGGATTTATGCGGGGACTATTTGACTAGTTGAGTCTTAATTATACATTTTCAGAGCTTTAAATTTTATTTAAGTCACATTTTTTAAAATTTTGATTTAATTCTGTCGGAATTATAATCATTCAAAAATTCCTGATTTTGCGTGTAAACCTATGGGAGCTGGAAGGCCAAAAGCATGCATATTCCCGGGGATTTATGCGGGGTCCCTTCCACTTTTTGAGCCTTCATTAAGCTTTTTCAGAGTGTCAAATTACATATAAGCCACATTTACACTAAATTCAAGGAAATACTAGAGGAACTATAATCATTCTTAAAATCCATGTTTCCACGTGTTAACCCTATGGAAGAAGACTCTGTCAAAAAGCAGGCATAATCCCGGGGATTCATAGTGGCATTTATTGACAATAAAGGTTCAAGAAATGTTTTTTGAACTATCCATCCTTTCTCTCGTGCAAAAATCAGACTTGAAAAAGATATAGTAAGATATGAAATATCAAGAAAAAAATGAGATATCTTTTCACGTGTTATACCTATGGCGGACGTATTTTTCCGAGTCTTTTTTAACACAGCAATTTACGCTTGCCGAATGTACTACGGAAGTAGGTGAGAGTAATCTGTCTTGATACTATTAAATGTCTTTGGTCAGAGGGAGACAGAGAGACAGGGAAAGACACACAGAGAGACGGAGGTAAAATAAAGAGAGAGAGAGAACGGGAAGGAATGGGGAAAGAAAGAGAGTGCCTGAGATAGGGAGAGAGAGGGGGAGTGGAGTTTGGAAGAAGAGGGTTCCACTAGGATGACAACAGATGAGATGCCCTCGTAAATGGTGAGTTAGAGAAAGGTTACAGAGAGAGGGGGAAAGAAAGAGGGACCAGGGCGGAAAGGGAACACTGCATTTGGAGAAGAGAGAGATAGAAACAAGAAAATAGAAAATATACAACAGTGACAGTGAATGAGGGAGAGAGAGAGAGAAGCCTATGACTGAGAGAACAGTGTCACACTCTCTCTCTCTCTCTCTCTCTCTCTAGTGACAGCCAATTCATTATGTCGAATAGACATGATAGAACAGCTATTCAACAATAATTGTGAATCCCAATCCCGTCAATTTGGCAAGGATTCAAGTCAAACTACAAGAACAATATCCGAATGACTTTCATATTTTTCCTATTCAATTTCAATAGATTATATTCATATTTGAATAATTTTTTAAAGAGTGCAAAAGGAAGATAGTGTGAACAGACACATTTCCCTACCATTCTCTCTTTACATGGTCATGTTTGTAGTGCGTTTACACTTTTTAAAAAAGGTGCTTATCTCACAAAACGGTATTCAACACTAAATAAAAAGCAAACAATATTTTTTTTTAATTTTTTTTTTTTAATTCTTTTTTTCTATTTTTTTAATTTTTTTTTTTATTTTATTCATTTATTTTTTAAAATTTTTTATTTTTCATTTTTTTATTTTTCATTTTTTTATTTTTTTGTATTTGTTTATTTTTTATTTTTTATTTTTTATTTTTTTATTTTTTATTTTTTATTATTATTTTTTTTTGGGGGGGGGGGGGGGGGAATCGGTCGATGTTATCCCCTTCATCCAAACATGCCGAAGGTCCAAACTAGCCATTATGGTTTTATTATAAATGGATCTCATCTCAACCATGACTTTGTACGATTATAAGAATGACAAACACATACATGTACGTTTAAATGAAAATTGTTAACTTTTTACTAAATTGAATGATTTAATGTCTTCGATCAATTGAAGCAATGAAATCCACAGTAACAGCATCCGATATAGGTAAAAACAAAAATAATAATAATAAACAACATTGCCCAGAAAACACAGCTGCCAACACGAAATGTAGATATTATTTTGTTTAATTAACTTTCATTCAATGAAATGACAATACTTCTGAACATCAGTCAAGGCAACAAAGTAAACGATGAACTGTAATCACAAAGTAAAGTAGTTATCTAAAAATGACATTTGTACGATTAAAAAAAAAATCGTGACAAGCTGATATCGGCGCTTTCTACTTGCATTTGCTAAAAGACAAGACAACACTGCATGGCAAGACAAAGTATGGCCCATAATACAGCTGCAGAGCTGCTAACACAACAAATGAGATATCTGTTTATTTAACTGTCTCATCAAGGTACTAGGAGATGAAAATCTGTCTTTATATCAAAACAAATAAACAAAGGCAGCAAAATAAACAAGAAACTGCAACCACAAAGTTTGACATTTGTAAATTTGAGTTTCACTCAAATCTTTTTAAGTGCGTTTGCTACAAAGTAAAAGAAAGGACAAGACAACAACAAAAAAAAAGCATTGCCCAAATATTACAGCTGCTAACACAACCAATGATATATTTGTTTATTTAACTGTCTCATTAAGGTACTCAGGGGCGGCGCCAAGGTATTTTGATAGGAGGGGCAAGACGACCTAAAGATGACGTCATATTTTTTCTCCATTAAATAACAGGTGTAATATAGAGTTATATTTTAAGACCTCTCTTTTCTTCTTTCTTCCCTTTTCTCCCCTTTTCTTCCTCCTTTTCTTCTTTTTTTTTTCTTTTTCACTACTTGAAAAATCATAGGGGGCGGTCGCCCCCTCTGCCCCCCTGTAGCGCCGCCCCTGAAGGTACTAGGAGATGAAAATCTGTCTTAACATCAAAACAAATAAACATAGGCAGCAAAATAAATAAGAAATTGCAACCAAAAAGTACATTTGCAAATTATAGCGTTGAGATTCACTCAAATCTTTTAACGTGCGTTTGCTAAAAGAAAGGACAAGACCCAAAAAAGTATTGCCCTAAAATTACAGCTGCTAACACAACAAATTAGATATTTGTTTCTTTAATTGTCTCGTCAAGTTTTTATGAAATGACAATGTCCTAGCGTCAATAAAAATAGAAATAGACAACAAAGAAGACACTGACTACATCCATCCTGTCGCACTGTATAACACATCAACATAAATATGGTAAAATGAGCATAGAATGAAACTATTAATGAAATTTGTAAATAATCGAGGCAAGCTTTACACAGTGCATTCTATAAAGATAAAAGAAAAGACAAATTTTCAGTTAAGTGAGGGAAAAAATATTGCAAGACAAAAGAACATCTTTTGATCATAAATTAATGCATGCTCGGAGTAAAAATCCCCCTTCAAAATAAAAAAAAACAAAACAAGATCAAAAGACAAACAACAACAATAACTTTGACATAGCGTGCCGTTGGATCATAATATTATATGACCCTAGAACTAAAACTAGTTCATTATACAGCGTCTATCAAAAAGTAATAACATTGTAATACATATAAATCGTCTACCATGTATATTACATCAAATGGAGAAGCAAGAAAGTCCTTATAGGTAAATAGATATTTCAGAATATTCGGAAACTCCAAAAAGAAACATATTGCAAAGTTTATATATACTAACTGGTTCACACAAAATCGGTTTGCTCATCTTTTTGCTTTGTTTTCTATTCTTAAAGGTCATGTACAGTTTTGGTAAGCCCTCAAAAACTTTTCGTCAGATTTCTTTTGATTTTAGATGATAAATAGCAAGCTGCTATTATAATAGCAACTCCTCAAGTTGAATATTAAACAAGTGAGAGGTAACAAGATAATTTAGATACTGGGACAGGGATCTAAGCTCCTACAACGGCCAGTTGTACTACAACATGTACGTACTGCACGTGTAAAACCTATGGGGACTGTGTATGCTACATTATCTCCATGCAAAGTACGGAGATTGTTGTGCGGGCATCCGTTGGGGTGGAAGGGACCTAGCGTAGGGCAGTGTATACCCGTAATCTCGTATCCGGACACCTACCCCCTGGACAACCACCCCCCGGGTAAACACCCCTAGGATAACCACCCACTAGGACAACCACCCCCTAGGACAACTACCCCCTAGGGCAACCATCCCCTAGGACGACTACCCCCAGGACGATTACCCTCTAGGATGATTACCCCCCGACTAACTACCCCCTAGGGCAACCACCCTCTAGGACAACTACCCCCCGGAACACTACCCCTCGGACAACCACCCTCTAGGACAACTACCCCCCCCCCCTGACAACTACCCCCGGACAACTACCCCCGGACAGCTACCCCCAGACAATTACCCCGGGACAACTACCCCTAGACAACTCCCCTCTAGGACAACCACCCTCTAGGACAACTACCCCTCGGACAACTACCCCCTGGACAACTACCCCCCGGACAACTACCCCCCCCCGACAACTACCCCTAGGACAACCACCCTCTAGGAAAAGTACCCCAAATTGGACTTAACATCACATTGAACAAGATTGTGCTCGTTCGCTATGCTCGCTCGCCAAAATAGAATTAATATGGCCTTTAGCAAAATTTCTGCCCCGACCTGCTACAATAAAACCCAGATAATAGACCAAATTTTATTAAAAGAGAAGTGTTTGTTTTCGCTCATGCTTGCTCGCTTAATTGTTCCTACTCCAACTTCCAACAATAAAACCTAGTTTATCACATTTAAAAAAAAAAAAAAAAACTAGTTTATGTATACTATCATTTTTTTTTTTAATTGTTTTGTTTTTGTTGGGGGGGGGGGGGGTTGCTCGCACGCTACGCTCGCTGGCCGAAATGGAAGTACCACTAAAAGCACATTGAATACGATTGAATGCTCGTACTCTCAATTGTAAAATATTGTCTTAGATTTCTTCAGTGCATGAAGGCAGGTATTCCCGCTTACAATATCAACTTTCTATTAGACGTTTTGCATGGTCAACAATTAAGGGGGAACGGGAAGGAAAACAAATATTCCAGCCGTTTGTTACCACCCCCCCCCCCTTCTCCCTCACGCACTCTACAATTATGCAACTCGTTTACAAAGCTACCACCCAATCGAGCATTACAGGAAACTAGCATTGTGGTTGGTCGATTTAAAAAAATAGTATGGGGTATACAATCATGTTAAGATGGATGTGAAAGCAACCTAGATCACAATGTTCGGAAATTTATGCCTTTTCACCATCAAGAAATTTTTGAATACTAGCATAATGACTTTTGAAACATTTATTCCATCAAAAACGCTATCATAATTACGGAGAGAATAATCAGATCTTCACACTTTTGAGACACTTAAGATTATTATGAAACAACACAATTTTGACACGCTCATTTCATTGGCATTTGGGGCAGGGGGCACTGTGCCCCCTATTTCTGGAAGAAAAAAAAATTGGGCAAAGTTCTGGCAAATTTCGGTAAAAATTTCAATGAATTTGGGCAAAATTCGACAAAATCCTGTATTAAAATGACTGACACTAAGAAAAAAATGGGAAAATCAACTGGAAAAAAAAGAAAATCATGTTTACACACGACATGAGTTCCCGTAATTAATGCTTTTTTGTACGTTTCACTTTCTATGTATTATTTCAGTAACTATTATTATTAAGAGGAATCAAAAGACATATTTGTTGGTATTGTAATAATCTTGGATAGCTCTAAAGCGCATACAGCAGGTATAATTGATTATGCGCTATACAAGTGACAGTTATAATTATCATTTGGGCCATAGATTCTGTCTGAATTTTACTCGCAGACCGTTGTAGATTGTTATTTTAAGTTCGCCTTTTTAGTACGAAACACGGCAAGATATTGGATTTATTATTCGTGAAAATGCATAGGCCTACTTATACTCACTCAAACCCTTGGTTGTAACCCCCAAATTTCCAGAAGATCTTACTGTGGGAGAGCAACCTTTTATACCCTTTTCCCAGTTGGTATTTAATATTGAATATATCATAGAAATTCTCAGAACGTTACCTTTGAAAAAAAAAAATCACAGAATTTTCAGCCCAAATTTGATGGAAAAATTCAACAGTACAATGCATCATCAAACACCGCGTTTAAACACCCAACTTTTAAAACAAAAATGTAATACCAGGGGAAATCTCCCTCCCCCCCCCCCCCCTAGCTCATGGGTATAGACATATTTAACTCACGTGGTGAGGTGAATTTTAACATTATAATGCACCAAAATCCTTCTATTTATAACCAGATTTCCAGAAAGTTCTTACCGTGGGAGATAGATACCCCCTCCTCTGGATACTCATTATATCCTTACTGATTGTTGGTCACCCCCCCCCCCCCCCCCCCTCCACGTCCTCCCTTGGCCGAAATTAGTTTAAATGCCATCGAGTACCTGGCAGTTGTAACTGTTTGGGGGATAGTTGACCTATATGCCATAGGTGAGAGTATCTTGGTTATTGTCCGATTAATAATTACCCTAAGTCGTTAATGTCCGGGGGGTAGTTGTCCCAGGGGGTGGTTGTCCTAGAGGGTGGTTGTCCTAGAGGGTAGTTGTCCGGGGGGAGCTGTCCGGGGATAGTTGTCCGGGGGGTAGCTGTCCGGGGGTAGCTGTCCGGGGGGTAGTTGTCCTAGAGGGTGGTTGTCCTAGGAGGTAGTTGTCTGGGGGTAGTTGTCCGGGGGTAGTTGTCCTAGAGGGTGGTTGTCCTAGGGGGTGGTTAGTCGGGGGGGGGGGGGGGGGGTAATCATCCTAGAGGGTAATTGTCCCGGGGGGTAGTCGTCCTAGAGGGTGGTTGCCCTAGGGGGTGGTTGTCCAGAGGGTAGGTGTCCTAGAACCCCGTAATCTAATATGTTCCTCACATATGAGATATTAACATGAAATCATGAATGGAATACTAAATGATCTCGTGCGTTTATCTTTTTATACAAGGAGAACAACATAAGACTATATTTAACACGTTTCTTTCCAATTCATGTTTTGCTACCAAAACTGCATGAGCTTAAATCAAGGATCTCATGATCTTCACTGCAGGGTAAAGAAGGACATCAAGCAAATTAATAATCCCCGTTTACCAGACAAATATCCTCGCTGAGGTGATCTCGGTACTATTATCTTCATGAGCACTGGCGTATTAGAAGGGGCAATTTGAGACTTTTGTTTAATATTGACGTCTGTTATTACACTTCCATGTATTTCTTCTTCGATGTATGATAAACTAATACTTATAGTATGCATTATAGGCCAGATATAGAAGCTGCTACATTACTGCGCTTTCTGAGCTGAATAGTGAGGTTGCACGAAGGGGGGGGGGGGGGGGGGGGGGGGGGGGGGACGGCTGTAGACTCGACCACCTCTTCTTTTTCTGACTAGCTATCTTTATCACTGGCGTAGCCAGGGGGGGGCACAAGGGGGCCATGGCCCCCCCTGTTGATCGGAGAGCAAAAAAAAAAAAAAAAAAAAAAAAAAAAAAAAATAATAATTTCCTTTTCACATGCTGGTCTTACTAGGACTTACCCTACCCCTACCTTACAATCGAAATAAGGAAAAATAAAATGGAAATATTACCAAAAAAGTAAACAAAATAAACACTGCTTTCATTTCCAGCAAAAACTGTTCCTTTCCAAATCATAACCCCGAAACTTTGTTAACAACATTGACTAAGTAGATTGGTAACAGAACATTTATATTTCTTTTAGTTTGTCGAGAGTTGAAAGAAATTGTACTCAGAATGATGAAGAGGCGTATCAGTTATTCTTGCCGAATATAAACCTCTCTTTGTGAATGGGTATATGTCCGATGGAGGCAATAACCATTTTCTTCGTTTTGTAAATCTTGAGTTTGTTTAAGAGTTATCATTGTGGTAGCCAACATTGCTTTTATACGAAAACAATGTCACCGTTATATCATTTTTATGGTCTTCATCCGAGGAGAAGCAAAACACTGTTTTTCAAGGTAGAGTTCGATTTCATAGAGGAATATTCAAAAAAGATACAATTTCATTCTTTGTTCAAGTCGTATTTTATATACTAGTAAGTCATCGGACGAGATGCTTTCTGCTTTGATGTTTACAGTTTTGAGTCAAATCTATTATCACTAAATTGAATGACAAAAACGGCCTTCACATGTGGCAAATCATGTGCGCTTGACTTGGTTGTATGAAGACTTTGTTTAGCCCGTTCTCTATGTGTAATTACATTATTTCCATATGTTTTTATTACAAATTGTAATCTCTATACTCTTTACACGATGTAATTCTAATATTTTTCCGTGCTGAATACTCACATTGATGTTCATTTTGGTTACAAAAATTAATCAAACTATATAATTCCTCAGTACTTAAATGAAGGAGTACGTAGCTGGATTCGTGTAGTATATACGAATTAGGCAACTAATGAACAACCTCTAACCGAGAAAATGAGATAAAGAGCTAAACAAGGCAGCTAAATAAATTGCTAAAGTCTTTTACATACACCTAATAAAGATGTTGCATGTGTTTTCAAATGAGACTACCGCTTGAGATGAGATATAAATTCCACTCCATGAGAAAGGGCGTCCTCTTAGTCATATGTTAGTCAATAGTCAGTGTGTCTGTGTGTGGGTTTTTGGTTGTTAGTCTGTATATTTTCCTATCCGAAAACACGGGTTTCAGCGTTTCGTATGTACACTGGTACAGCTATTTATACACACCAACTACATGTAATTTTGCGTATTGCTTGGAATTCTGGAGCCCCAAGGAGTGGTAATCCTTCCACTACAATTCATTCCAGCGGAGTAGAGAAAAAAAAAATCCTATTTCATCTGTCACTTCTCAAGTAGGTTACACCAGAATAGAATTTTAGGGTGCAGAAAATGCCATTTTCATGACCTGGTTTTAAAAAATTTTCCTACCGTGGGAGGGGGATACCCCCTCCCACACCCTCCCCCGCTCAGTAGCTTCGTTCCCTCGCCTTGGCCCCCCCTCTTGAAAAATCCTGGCTACGCCAGTGATCTTTATGATACTCAGGGGCGGACTGGCCATGGGGAGTTTGGGGAGTTTTCCCCGTGCACGGTCCGCTCGATATTAACAGTTAACGGTTTGTGATCTGAGGGCCAGTTGAAAATTATAATACAGCTATACGTAACATCCAACCGAATATCAGGGTCAGACCGCCTCTAATGATACTGATAATTAAAGCTCAAACTTGAGCTTCAGAATCATATGATGGTACGGATAATTAAAAAGCTTAAACTTAATGATACTGATAATCAAAGCTTAATCTTGAGCTTCTGAAAATCATGATGATAAACGGATAATTAAAGCTTAAGGCTTGAGCTTCAAAATCCTATGGTCTCCGTTGGACCAGTCTGATATGACGTCATCGATAACATCCCAATCCTGATTCAACAACCCGTCGTAGCTTTTCTTGCCTAGCTTTCCCGCCAAAATGACATGTCCCGCGTGTTTGTAGACGGTCGGCTGTTTCGCGCGAAGAGTGTTTTCGGTGCGCATTCGAGATTTTGTCGGATCGCTGGTCCATTTGAAATCATGTGCAATCACGATGAGCGAGTTCTTTCCTGTTAAGTAAAAGCATATATGAATATATCGTCACTTCGGAACTAGAAAGACTTTAGCTCTGTGTTATACTAAGTATAGGTCCTATATGGGTTAACGCCCTTCCGGCTCTAAACAGACGATATTTCAATTCAATTCATTATTCATATCAAGAACTGCACACGGAACACTGAGCATCATAAATAATCGCAAATTTTGAAGAGACAGAGAGACAGAGAGACAGAGAAAAAAGGGGGAGACAGAAAGAACAGAATATATCAAGATGTTATTACGTTTTCACTCAAAATTATGAATGCACAGTAAAGACGGAATGGAAAACATACTGTTTTATCAAAAATACTAATTTAACAATTTTAATTCATTTCCATGATAGGAAATCAATGAGAATCAAAACTAAATTCATATTTGATAAGAGTGTGAACACTGGAGAAGGCTTTCGCTAATGAATAGTTAGGGGAACTAGCATCATGGGGGGGGGGGGGGGCATCAGTGTTATTAGGTGGATGGGAAGACGGCAAAGAAGAGTGTGGGAGGGAGTCGAATCATTTTTCTTTTCACGTTGCTTTCCCCTCTCTCTTACTTCCTCTCTCTTTCTCCCCTCCCCAGCCATTTTTGTTTGTTTTTTACCATTCAATTCTCCCCCCCCCCCCCTGTAGATGCGATAGAAGGATGAAAATACTTCTTTGGCGACAATATGCTTTGTGTATAACTCTTCGAGGTAGTAAATATACACTGAAAAAACTCCTTGTAAAATTTTAACAAAATGTGTTTAACTTTACCAAACACGATAAAAACTACTTTCGAAAAATAAACTCAAGGGCAATTTCAAAAGCCTATTGTACTGCCCCTAGAAATTAGGTTCGGATTACGTAATACGCCATTGTAATGTTCGCACATTTCTAAAGGTGACAGACAGGGCTAATGAAATTGCCTTGAGTTGATTTTTCGAAAATAGTTTTTATCGTGTTACCAGAGTTCCGGTTTGACCGGTAGAGCCAACACAAATCCGGTAATTTCTGCCCGTTGCCTGGTTATTTCAAACGCATCTTTTTTAATCAAAAGACCAAAGTCCTCTTGAACAAATGCAATTATAAAGGGATTATATTCTGAAAATCTTTAACCACGCGTTTTTGTGTGTATGAGCAAGATACGAAATTTTCACTCACCGCACAATTTCGATACTTTCGGGATGAATTTATCGTAGAGGGCATCCGTGACGTCAGTAAGCGATAGCCTACGATTGTCGATCGAATGACACAGTATGACAACGTCACTCTTATCCCATCCTTTCAGGGTGAAAGCGTCCAGATCGTTGTACGGGAGTTGTTCATGTAACACACGGTCGACAAAGTCATGTGAGCGTTCTTCGAGTTCGCCGATGAAACCCTCGATGTTTAAGAGGAGAGCGGATGAGCATACTCGGACTGTCGGCTTCAGCGTCTGCTCTGCGTAATGATATAAGAAATAAGGGTAAATAATCTCAAGTGTTGTTTTATCCCGTGTATATATTCAGGTGTTCTGTGTATGTAACTCTATGATTCAGGTACAGTATGAGGCAGTTTTTCTCCTATTGATATTCGTGCTTGATCGAGCTAAGTATACAATGTATCCTTTATAGTTTATACAGTGAGAGAATGAATGAAAAAGAAAATGGAAAGAAAAGAAAAGAAATGAACGAAAAGATGAAACTTATATACAAAGGAAAAAAATGAGCAAAGACAAAACAGAAAAGACAAAAGAGAAAGAACAAAACGTGAATAAAAAGATGAGAAGAACAAAAACAACCTCGTAGCATCGGCTTGAAGACGTTCCTCATTACACTGTGCAAATCATTTCTGACAGGCAGCAGTAGTAATTGTTTGTAATCCGTCATGCATAGACGATTCACAGTGTATTTGGCATAAAATGAAAGAATAGATTTTACTTTTACTATTGGTGTAAATGTATCAATCAATTCGTATTTGATGACTATGGTATATCTATCTCCAAAAACGGGTTTCCTTTTTTTGTCTGGGACGCACTGTATATTTCACTTGTCCCATAATATTTTGGGGTGGTGTTACATTCTCTTCCACGATAATTACGTAATCTATAATATATTTCGTTTGTAAATTATCATCTATGCAGGATATATGAAATAGATTGGGCTCAATTCAGTCTGAAGTCTCAAAGAAAAATCAAGTTTGAAAATTCGCATCAATTTCCCATGCAGCTTCTATTACCTTTGAAGAGGATATGGTTGCGTAAGTATAAACGTCACATTGTAATTTTGCCTGCTCATTCATGCGATTTATATTATACATAACATAACTTCCATTATAGGTAGGTAGTTTAAATGATCCATCGATGTTTGACAAACAATAATTTCATAGCCAATTCAAGGTTGGTATCGAAATGAATGGAAAACTCATCGGCCCATGAATTATTCTGCTAAAATTTAAACCTGTCCCCGGGTCTATTGTCGGGGTTTATTAAAGTAAGTTAGACTGACGTGTACGTTTTCCTTAAGACCAGGCGTCGGGGTTGTATCTAACGCAACAATCAACCTGAAAACACATCAAAATCATTTAAATCTATCCAATATACACTACTGGATCGCCTGCTCCTCTTATTTGACTACGCTCCCCCTTCTCTCCCCTCCCTATCTCTCTCTCTCTCTCTCTCTCTCTCTCTATCTCTCTGGATATGCTTCAGATTATACATCGGGTAATACACATATCAAGCGTGTTGAATTCTTACCTTTATCCACATCTTCCAACAAAACAAAGTCTGATTCTTCATCTTTATTTGGGTGGATTTCCTGAAAAGAGACGGAAACGGACATGTATTATCGTATTATGAATGATGAATATGGTCAACCTTTACTATATTTGGCAATATGAGTATTATGCGCTATATAAGAAGTTCTATTATTATAATATATTATTAATATGAATAATAATATTAATAATCTTACACAAGGACATAATTCATTATACATGTTATATGAGAATACGAAATGATTTTTTTTTTGTTTTTTTTTTGTTAGCTTGTCAGTTTGTCTGTTTTTGTATACTGTAAATTAAATTACTATAAAAGAAGGCATATTCGTCAATATGTTTCGACGTCCTGAACCTTACTTCCATCAACTTGAAGTTTCATATTCTTTGTGTTTCACCCATCTGCTTCGTCTCAATTTTCCTTTCTCAAATTCTTATCCTTCTTTTCAAAATCGTCTCCAAAATTTGTATTGATTTGCAGAGGGGATAAACTCCTTCATATTTTTATTTCTTATTTTCTTATGCCCTTTAAAGGGCCCCTACAACCCAAACGCAACCCAAATGCAAGTTTATTGCTGTTCATTTGCAGGGATGCATACAACTAATATTCTGTTATTCAATTATCTAGATATGTTTCATAGATTTTTAAATGTTTTTGAAATATTTTTCCAACCTCCCAAGCTCCACCCTAAAAAAAAGAGAGACCCAGAGCTCATTGCTGCAGTGACATCATCTGTCAATCATCAGTCAGCTATACTAACATTCTACAATAGACAGTGGAATGTAACTTCCCCACGCTCAGCACATGCTCACAATAAAACTGCATGCTTTCAAACAACTCCTATAGGCATTGTATGGTCTATTAGAACAGATGGTCATCTCTGGCGAAGCTACATACCACTGTCTCTCCTTAGCTCACTAATGATTGACAGATGATGTCATTGCAGGAATGAGATCTGGAGCATTTTTTTATAGGGTGGAGCTTAGCATGTTTGAGAAAATGATTTTTAAACAAATATTTAAAAATCTGTGAAACATGTTTATATGTTTGAATAATAAAATATGAGTTGTATACCTTAATTTTATGCACATCAACAGAAATCAACTTGCATTTGGGTTGCTACGCAACCATTATTCTCTCATTTTCATTTCTCACAATTAAAATTATTTCCACGAGAGTTGCCAAAGCTGTTGTATATGTTATTTCCTTACAATTGTTTATAATAATATTATTCTAATGTATTCATGTATCTCAAAGCATTCGCTTGAATCCAGCTGAGGCATGCGGCTTGTCTTTGTTCAAAACTCACCTGCCACCGACAAAGGAATTAATTAATAAGGTTGAAGATTTGTCATTTTGTCGGTCAATTGAATCTGGTGTCGCCGAAATCACTGGCCCGTCTCCGTGGCTAATAGATTAGAAATTCATGCTGGTCATCTAGTGGTTAAGGCATTGGCGTTCTAAGCCAGCGACTCGGGTTGGATTCCCGGCGGAGACATTTTTTCAACCTTTGCAAAAATTTCAAAAAGGGAGGACCGCTCTGGGGAACTTTGAATTAAGCTACGCAGTCATTATTCTCTCATTTTCATTTCTCACAATTGTAATTATTTCCACGAGAGTTGCCAAAGCTGTTGAATATGTTATTTCCTTACAATTATTTATATATATATATATATATATATATATATATATTATATATATATACATTTATTTTATAATTTACAATTATATTTATATTTACAATATATATATATATATATATATATGTGTGTGTGTGTGTGGGGGGTGTGTGTGTGTGTGTGTGCGTGCGTAGAATTTATTATTCATACAATGTTTTTCAAAAATATAAGGAAAAGAGAAAAAATAATTCAGTATTAAATTGTATGAAAAAAGTTTGTCTTTGTTCAACTTACTTGGGCCTATGTAATTTCGTGATTCTGTTCATTTTATGTAAAATTTAATTGTCATTTCTGTTAACCCTGAAAGGGCCGGGTAATTTTGGCTATGCCACAGCGGGGGGGGGGGGGGGGATTCTGCCCCCCCCCCCCGAGATCTCGACCGTCGACCGCGAGATCGCGCCGAAAATCGGCACGGACGTCGTCCACAACGTAATCTACAAAACTGTATAGTTAAATACTGCGAAATGATTTCACATTCATTAATTATGCTAATTTATGCGTGAAATCAGAATTTCGCTCTAAATCATTAAATAATGCTCAAAAAATGCTAATTTTGCTCTAGACACTCTTTCCAGTATTCTTAGCAAATATACTTGGAAAAAATTCCGTATCAAAATTGATTTCTTATGTATTTTATTGTATTTTAAATTTCTTAAGTATTTCTTTGTTTTTTTACCTTTTGTCTTTTTTTTTTAATGAAATTTGTCAGGGACACTTTTGCGATCATAAACAGCATAAAATGAATTAATTTTAATCATTAAAAGTAAAAATATTCATAGATTTATAAATTTTGGCTGAAAACACATTTTGTATTTAAATTATACATGAAATCACGTTTTTGAGCAATTTTTGGTCTGACGTGCAGTACGAAATGTTGCGCAACTTCGGAACCGCATGCTCGGACACGGAATTTGGTCTCAAAAGATGCGAGATTCGAAAGAAAAAAGTCCTGAAACGCCGCGGCGACTGCTTTGCGCATTGCGGACATATCGCGAGAAACGTCGAGGGGGTGGATTCTGCCCCCCCCCCCCCCCCCCAGCCCTTTTAGGGTTAAAGTGGAAACAATAAACTCAAACTCATCCATTTCCTCATTTGTAGAATATTTCATGTCTTTCATCGGGGTTGATTTTTTTTTTTTTTAAACAAGATATTTCGACTCCCTTACCCGACCCGACTCGCGTATCAGAGGTGTCATTCGACCGATTGCCGAGACCGCTGCGATGAACACACCCAACATGCATCCTCCAATGACGTCACCTGGATGGCTTCTGTTGTCATGAAGACGGGTGATTGCAATGATGGTGGGCGGGGTAAGAGAAGTAACAACGAGGACCGTTCGAATAAGGCTGGGAGCAGATGTCGTGTAGACGCAGTATATCTAAGTGGTTTCCGGTTAAGTGTATAAGGAATGTAAGACAGACATAATTGCATAGAACCAATTTTCCGCCAATAAAATCATAGAGAAGAGTATAAATAAATGAACTTCATGACAGGCTAGATAGTCATTCAATTTATTTCTCTTTTCTAGGTGACCTTGAAACACCTGGACTTAAATCGATTTCTGAAACGCAATTTCGATATGGCAATGAATTACTTTTCAAGAAGAAGAAGAAGAAGAAGGCAGAACAAGAACAAGAAAAAGAAGAAGAAGAAGAAAAAAAAAAAAAGGAGGAGCAGGAGCAGGAGCAGGAGAAGAAGTAGAAGAAGAAAGAACTTGAATGAGTTAACGATGTAACTTTAATATACATGTTCAAAGATAGCTATTGACAACTTACCAACAAGTAAAACCAGGTAAAGAATGACAGAGACGTATACATGCAGGGGAATGACCGACTGAGGATTAAAAGATAAAATAAAAACTCTATTAGATTAAGTGAAATAATTTTAATAGAAATAACATATTGTGTCCCATATATTGATGTTATTAAAGCATATATTTTTAACATTGATATTGTTTTGTGTAAATAATGCTTATACTAGAAATTGATTGTGGTTTAGCAAGACAGATGAGTAAAGGCAGTGGCGACACCAGGATTTAAAAGAGGTGGGGTGAAGGGGGTTGATCTCAGAGAAAATATTTCAAGGAAGAACAGTTGCAACGAAAAAGCCTCTATATATTTTTGCCTTTGTACAGGGGAGCGTTTCATCAAGTGTCTTGTCAGTGATTTTTACCGACAAATTTGCTCTCAGCCAATCAGATGCAAGGATTTCAGTAGCTTATAACAGTTGTCGGTAAAAATCACTGACAAAACGCTTGATGAAACGCTCCCCTGGAGATGACTGGAAGTAACAGGATGAGGTAGAGGCTTTGATGGAGAGGAGCAAAGGCGGTGCTCCCGGGGGGCAGGGGGGCACATTGCCCCGCCCCCACTTTTTCGAGTACCCCGAAAGTGCCCCCTTTTATAGCTTACAAGTGCCCCTTTTTTTCTTTCTAATAAGTGCCTTTTTCACCTTCAGATAAGTGCCCCTTTTGAAATCTGATATGTGCCCCTTTTACTTCTGATAAGTGCCCCTTTTCCTTTCTAATAGTATTATTTTCCCTTCTGATAAGTGCCCCATTTGTCTTCTGATAAGTGTCCTTTGTTATAGGCCTTTTATGTCGCTTATAAAATGTGCCCTAAAGTCCACAAAGGAGCCATATATTGTACCTAGCTCCTAAGAAGGGGCTTCATATATTAATACTTTGTCTAATAGATTCCCCTACTTGTATCAGCACAGTGTGAGGCAGTGGCGCAGAGGGTAGGAGGGACACAATACCCTATATTATGCAGTGCCCCTAAATTAAAGTACACATTCAAAGAAAATCACAAATATGATAAATAATGTATCACTAGAAACTGGCAAGTTAACAGATAGCAATCGTATCAGTTTAAAGTCAACTACATAATATCAGGTAATTAAACAATAATACAAATAAAACTACCTCCCAGCATCTGCGATATACAAGCGCTTCGCCAAAAAAATAACAATGTTTCAATGACGTCAATAAAGGGAACAATCCCTGTCCAAGCAGACGACGTCCCATAAAGAATGAACATAAGTGCAGTGCAGTTATTTCTCAAATTATAAAGAATTTAGTGTATTCAAACGTGCCCATATTTCACACCATTCTAAAATGGGAATGAAACAGATTCTGATTACTGAAATCTTTTGTTTGTAAATATATAGGATGAGGGTTAATGAACAATCAAAGAAACCACACTTTCAAATTGAAAAGCCCGCTGAATGATTGCAAGGACGGTATTTATCCCTCATTCAACGCCGAACGTCCAGCGGTGTATGCAGCTGTGAATGAAATGGCGTCTATTTTGTTTACAAGCAACTGATTCCTTTATTCTTGTAACGCTTCATTTTCCATCCAAATAAACCCATGCACGGGGTTTAGAGTGAGGCAATATATGGATTAAACATAATAGACTAATGCTAGTGAAGTGAAATAACTGAAGAGAAGATGACAAAACAGGCACTGAAAATATGTGAGATGTTATGGGACATCGTCTGCTTGTGCAATTAACGTCCTCCCTTTGACGTCATACATTTCAGCAGCTTTCGGAGAGCTGTTCAGGTGCTATGTCGGGGCTGTATTTTAGCAATTTGTAATTGATAATAATCATTACTTCGAATGTTTGCAAGCGTCGAATTTTGACAAACTTGTCCGGTCTAAGCTTCACCTACGCAATAATGAAAATTAAGTCAGTTTTAAAAATCAATGAATATCTACTTTAAAGGAACTGAGGACAATTTTCTTCTAAAAATGTTCCAGAGCTCGCTCGCTCGCAGTTACAATATATCTTATCATAAAAGGAGAATCACACCAAATGTTAAAATTTTTGCTCGTTCGATTCACTCGCTGGCAAATGAATAATCAGACCATTACCCTCAACTACAAAATAGTTTTTTCTAGGACCATGTTAAGATAAGAACAATAATGTGCCGAAAATAATTCTCGATAGTGTATTAATCAGAATGAAGGGTAATAATATCCAAACCCTTTGGAAGCGCATAGGGACGTCATACCATAACGTGATATGCGCCATACAAGAACGGTTTATTATTATCATTACTAATGTCTCAAAACTGTATTTTCTCGCCTTTTCTTCACCCTTTGTAGGTGCACATTTTCCCCCAAAAGTGCCCCTTTTCGTCGATGCCACCCCCCCCCCCCACTTTGAAAGACGTTCTGCCGCAGTGAAGAGGAGGCTTTACCCCCCCCCCCCCCTTTTTTTTTTTTTTTTTTTTTTTTTTTTTTTTGATTGCCTCTCCCCTGAAGTCCAATAGACCGGTATACAAATTTATGCACAGTTCTTCTCTGAGCACCTAGTGACGAGCTATTCCATCAACCTAATTTTTATAAATGAGCCTCAATGTTTGGAATCCAGTTTGCATACATTACTTGTTGCTATGTCCGGCAAGCTGTCAGGTTGTCAAGAACAACCTTTGTTTGAAGGATATGTATAAAATTTGCATACATTACCGAAGCGGTCTATTGAATAGAACAGAAGAAAAGGAGAAGTAGCATGAAAGAGAGAGACGGGGATGGGGGATATAATATGCTTCGGCAAAAATTGCTCCGCGATCAATATCCTTCACTAACCTAATTCTTAACTTCAACACTGGATTAAACACTTTACCTAACCCTAACCCTAACGGTAAACCTATAACTACAACCCTAACCCTGTATCTCTAACGAAATCCATGAGCAATTGTCGCCGGTTCTTAACTTAATTCTTAACTTCAACACTGGATTAAACACTTTACCTAACCCTAACCCTAACGCTAAACCTATAACTACAACCCTAACCCTGTATCTCTAACGAAATCCCCGAGCAATTGTCGCCGGTTCTTAACTTAATTCTTAACTTCAACACTGGATTAAACACTTTACCTAACCCTAACCCTAACGCTAAACCTATAACTACAACCCTAACCCTGTATCTCTAACGAAATCCCCGAGCAATTGTCGCCGGTTCTTAACTTAATTCTTAACTTCAACACTGGATTAAACACTTTACCTAACCCTAACCCTAACGCTAAACCTAAAACTACAACCCTAACCCTGTATCTCTAACGAAATCCCCGAGCAATTGTCGCCGGTCCATTTGTCGGAGCACGGGAATGAGAAGTGAGTGAGGTGGTATGTATGCATGGGCATATTACAGAGGGGGGTTCAATTTACCTCAATTCTCCGAGCCTGTCAGGATGAGAACATGTAAACTCAGTCTGGTAACTTTGATCGCCACTCGAACATTCTACAGATGGTTCACAACCTTCGTAAAAATTGGGCGCCAACCTTCCAGTCCCAAACTTGATACACGCAGTGAGAGGTGCAGTAAGAAGGGCACCGCCCACCAGTCCCGTGGGGTGTGGTCGATGGAAAGTGGTATCGCTACCAGTTGGGCGTGTGGACATCCAATATTTGATGATCCAACGGCGCTGGCAGGCCATCTAGAGTAATAGTACACGTAAATGCATCAGCGGTAGTTGAAGGGAGAAAGGAAGCAAAGTAGTGTTGTTGTTTTTTAATTATTGTAGTAGCACGCGAAGAGGTAGAAAAAAAAGAGAGGAAGGAATAGGGAATCTTAGGAAAGGGGATAATAGTGGTAAAGCAGGGGAAATAATAGTGGTAGTGTTACCGCTCCCCGGAGGGATGGTATTAAAACTGTAATTAAAAGTAGGAAGAGAAAATAATGGTCGGTCATTTGGTTATTAGGCATCAACAATAAGAATGATTTATTAACTAGGTTCTTTCCAAAACAGTTCAAGAAACAATGATTACATAATCAAGGATAGACATAATCTATCAGTCTCTCATTATGTCTTCAAACATACATGCTAACAGGATAATGATCCTTATATTTCCCTCATAAATGATTTAATCAATAACCCATAAAGTTAAAGGAAAATCTATCTTTATCATTTCTTCATTCTATTTATAACTAAGTGTCCTCAAAATAACACCAATAACTAATATCCCAGTTGATATATCTAACCTATTCTACCAATCAATGAAGAAACAAAGAGAAAATACATTACAAGTGACTAAATCCTTTGTTCTCAAATTACGAAACGTAAAACACTACAAACTTTTAAGATGATCCCTAAAGTACTGCTATAGTCCCTGAAACTAACATCAACCAAACTACATACATCCTTGCTATTCTGAGCTGATCCCTTACTGCTATATACTTTCCAAAGTAAGTCTTTCACTCTCAAAGTCACTAACTACTGTACAATATTACTGACACTACTCTATACTGGTATGCAAGGACTTAAATCTAAATACACTACATGTTTATACTGCCATCAGGTAGATCCAAAAAGTAAACAGACTTTCCAGTGGTCAAGGCAACGAGCCTTCCAAGTTCATGATCATTACATAACACAGTGCACTGGGGTGGCTGCCAAGTATATGTATGTACTAATGCCAAAGACTTTTAATAGTATCAAGACAGATTACTCTCACCTACTTCCGTAGTACATTCGGCAGACGTAAATTGCTGTGTTAAAAAAGACTCGGAAAAATACGTTTGCCATAGGTATAACAAGTGAAAAGATGTCTCATTTTTTCGTGATATTTCATATCTTACTCTATCTTTTTCAAATCTGATTTTTGCACGAGAGAAAGGATGGATAGTTCAAAAAACATTTCTTGTACCTTTATTGTCAATAAATGCCACCATGAATCCCTAGTCTGCAAGCACAGACCCTAATTTGACACTTTATCAGAAAATCATTGTGTCTTGAGAGGAGCCTAATCCAGCTACCTACTGGTCGTGTCAATATAGGAGCAGCTACAGTACATGGCCTATGGTAGTCTTACAGCGCAGACTCTCTTGTACGACTGACCAGGTTTGTGCCTGCAAACTAATGAATCCCCGGGATCATGCCTGCTTTTTGACAGAGTCATCTTCCATAGGGTTAACACGTGAAAACATGGATTTTAAGAATGATTATAATTCCTCTAGTATTTCCTTGAATTTAGTGTAAATGTGGCTTATATGTAATTTGAGACTCTGAAAAAGATTAATGAAGGCTCAAAAAGTGGAAGGGACGTACCCCATAAATCCCCGGGAATATGCATGCTTTTAGCCTTCCAGCTCCCATAGGTTAACACGCAAAAACAGGGATTTTTGAATGATTATAATTCCCACAGAATTAAATTAAAATTTGGAAAAATGTGACTTAAACAAAATTTAAAGCTCTGAAAATGTATAATTAAGACTCAACTAGTCGAATAGACCCCGCATAAATCCCAGGGAATATGCATGCTTTTGACCCCAAAAAAGTCTCGCATGCCATAGGTTTACACGCGAAAACAAGGAATTTTAGGATGATTATAATTCCCATAGTTTTTATTTGAAAATATAAAACATGTGATTTACATGTAATTTGAGGCTTTGAAAAAGCTTAGTGAAGGCTCAAAAATTCGAAAAGACCCCACATAAATCCCGGGAATATGTATGCTTTTGACCAAAAAAGTCTCGCCTGCCATAGGTTCACACGCGAAAACAAGGAATTTTAGGATGATTATAATTCCCTTTGTTTTTATTTGAAAATATAAAATATGTGATTTACATGAAATTTAAAGCTCTGAAAAGGTATAATTAAGGCTTGATGAGTCCAGTAAACCCCGCATAAATCCCCGGGAATATGCATGCTTTTGGCCTTCCAGCTCCCATAGGTTAACATATGAAAAGAGGGATTTTGAAATGATTTTAATTCCCCTAGTATTTATTTGAAATTATGAAAAATGTAATTTACATGAAATTTAAAGCTATGAAAGGGTATAATTAAGGCTCGATGAGTCCAGTAAACCCCGCATAAATCCCCGGGAATATGCATGCTTTTGGCCTTCCAGCTCCCATAGGTTAACACATAAAAACAGGGGTTTTGAAATGATTTTAATTCCCCTAGTATTTATTTGAAATTATGAAAAATGTGATTTACATGAAATTTCAAGCTCTGAAGGGGTATAATTAAGGCTCGATGAGTCCAACAAACCCCCCATAAATCCCCGGGAATATGCAAGCTTTTGACCAAAAAAAATAATTTGTCATATAACACGTGAAACCGTTTGTTGTTATTGATGACGTAATGTGGGCGTGTAGCATCGATCACGTGAGATCGACGACATCCAATGAGATCGTGCGCTAGCAGACGACCATGTAGCAGATGTACGCCCGGCCCGAAGGCAAGCCCAGCCTAGCCGGTATTAGAAGAAACTCTAACTAAATTCCAGTTCACTATTATATTTCTAATGTACCAGAGGCAAAATTCAATGTATTGAATTCATAAATTCATATAATCAATGTCCTATCACCGAATTAAGCCTAGCCAAATGACTGATGTCAGATCATGCAAGCAGCATGGAATAGCTGAGCTGAATAGCGACCGACAAAGTGTCTACCTCTAGCTAGGCTAGGTCTACCCTCTGCGATCCCGATCGAGGTGGTGGCGTTGCCGATATGTCAGTTTGCCAAAGGTGTTCTCTTCAAACTTGGCTCATCAAAGTTTTTTGCGTGCTGATCGTCGTTTACATTGTCTTCAGCCAACGAGACTGACAGCCCCGAGAGACCGACAATGTAGTGGGAGGGGGCTTCTGAACCCTATTATGGATATGAGTCTGACACTGACAGTTCATGATAGGGGCGAATGCAGGATGTAGTAAAAAAAAAACAACAAAAAACAAAGGGGGGGGGGCACAAATGCAGCGCTGTCAAAATTTGTGAACTGCTTGAAGGGAAATTCGTATTTTTTTTCTTCTCGCCAGCCCTCCAAAAGTTGCTCAGTGGGGGGGGGGGGGGGGGGGTTACCAGGATTTATGGGGTCCAGTTTTCCTCTATAATTTTCTGACAAGCAAAAAATCATCAGATGCCTTCTATTCTGAATTTTCGGAAAAGCAAGGAAAAAAAAAGTTATCACATTTTTCATGTTCTTTCTGTGCTGGGGGGGGGGGGGCACACATTTCCTTTCATTCGATGTGTAACTAAGATATGTCAGATTTGGTTTTTGGCTGGCACGTGGGGGCACGTGCATTCCTGGATACGCCATCTTTATATTTTATATAAGGAATTGCTCGCACTCAATCTCATTTTAATAAAGCATTTTCTGTCTTGACTTTTAACAGAATATGGCCAATAAATTTACATTATAGGTCTATAATCCCTATAATTTGCATAAATCATGATATCAAATGAAATATTCTGATTTAGAAAAATAAAGATATCATCTTATTTATTTTTTTAAATACTTTTCTCGACATTCCCGTCAGATATCGCAGTGTTTGCTCATATAGAGCTTAATATCAGGGAACATGTTTGGACCACCCCCCCCCCCCCCCCCCCCCATCACATAAATATTAATATAAATTTCACAGCAAATAACTTTAACAAAAATACAAACATCTCTCCTAGCTCCCCCTCCCAACTCTCTCCCTCTCCTCCCTGGTGCAGTTAGAGTTGATTCCTATCTGTTTTGGGACATAAGTTTGTATTTGAAGGGACAATATCAAGATTATGCCCTTTAGGCTTTACCAAAAGCGATGTACAGAACAAGAAGAAAAAATAAAGAAAATAAAAAATAAAACATCTTGATAAAGACTATAACCTTCCCTCTCGGCCGATCGACATGTACCACAATATAATTATACGCTTGCTTTATTTCGACACTGAGCACTCTTCGTATTTAAAGGTTCCCTTTTATGGAATTACAAAGGAACTTCAATTAGTAGACTTTTCTACTGTGAATCCAGATCTGTCAACCATTTTACCTGAATTCCATTCATTAATCTGTAAACTTGAAAATAAAAAATTAATTGGGAACGCCCCTAAAAATTTGGAAAATCGGTCCAGCGATCGATGACGTCATGTGACGTCACACTCAGAATGCTTGACTCCACGCAAGCTGAAAGTGTGTGTGTAGGCTATTGAACTTCGTGTAGATCCTAGCTTCGACTTCGTGCCATTACAGCCCTTCATTTTAGTTTTTTTTAAATCCTATATCAACGAACGATAACATCTTCTTCAGACAGAAGAAATAAAAGAGGAATTAGGGGCACGGCCGTATTTGTTTGAACCAGACATGTCGGATTCTGATTATATGACAGAGACGTCCCTGATTTCAATAACGGAGAAGATATCGACGGGAGACTTGGGAATTATAACTAGTAATTCCTTTTGATAATTAGATTGCCGATTAAATTTTAATTTACGCATATCCACCAATTATGAATCTTGTTTGCGCTTGCAAAATGCCCCAGTCCTGATGAGGCTGAGCTGATAGCTGATCGAGGCAGTGAGCTCGACGTGCGCAGGTGTACACGCCGTGCCGTTCGGTCGTTCGCCTGCTGACCCTGCCTGGCCTGGGCTTGGGTAGGGTTTTACATGGGGTGGTAGCGTTTTGTTTCTAGTAAATTCTAACATTGATATCCAGAAAACCCTTAGCTCTCCTGTTACCTTGCATGTTTTCATTGTGCTGCTATGAATAATAAGTACCGGTAGACTAAGTTAGTGTAGGTACAGTGATAGTTGATCAATAGATATATGATCAATAGATACCGTAGCTCAAGTTTGATTTTGGGATGGCATCTTGCTTCAGGGACGGCCTCTTCTTGATGCCAAACGCCGCATGCAGCCCCGTACTATCGAGGAAGTCCTCCGCACAAATGTGCTCGGAACACACGGACACTGCGGTCACTCGGCCCCTTCCAATTGACGCGAGTTAGTTTCACTTTTGAGGTCCATTTTCTTCTAATATTTGGGTCTTTGAGGAATAAATGTAGACTTACACCCTCCATTGTGATGTTGCTGCAACCTGCAAAGACACAGCGTTGCGGCATACTTCGATTTAGAGGTGGTTTTCGAGGTGGTATATAACTGCAAGTTAGTTTGCACGCGTGATATATGCAAGATATTGTAAACAAGCACCGGCGATGTCGGTTTGTGACGTCACACGTCAATCATGCTCGAAGAACGAGAATTCGGGGTTTAAAAGGGGGCGGAGCTTAGCAGACTCGTTTAGGCCTGAATACGTGGGGAAAATATTATTTTAAAAATATTCAGATACGTATTCATTGCAAACGGATGTCATTTTTCAATTTAGATGAGTATCATGTACAAAATAACAAGAATTAGAATTTCATAGAAGGGAACCTTTAAACTCTTTGCTAATGCACACAGCATGACTTGGACTATATACAATGTTCTAAACATAAAGTGTGTCTACATACGTTTCACTGTAAAACTATCTCAATATACTTCAAGATTTGGTTAAAACTAAAATATCTATATACAAAGTTTAACCATTACTGTATCTCTTAATATACAGTACTCACAAGCATACGCAATCAAATGAAATACAGTAATGAATTCTACTTTGAATTCATTGACTTGTCATCAGTTATAGGAAGACATCATGTAATAAAATCATGAATAAGATGCGATAACATATTCCAATGTTCTCTAGATTATCACTGTCATTGAAATAACATATATGTATAACAATTATCGCAAAAGATATTATAAGAAAGTAACTTTTCTGACCTGTAATTAAAAGTAGGAAGAGAAAATAATGGTCAGTCACTTGGTTATTGGGCATCAACAATAAGAATGATGACCACATGTGCTGACCAAGCTGAACAAAGGGGTCTTGGAGATTAGTCCATTATATCTATTAGGGGTGTGGGGTGTCTTCCTACTGGAGGGATTAAGATAATTCACTAAATATATACATAATGTAACAAATAGAAAAAATGAAAGGGTGCCCTATTTTGGAGGGGCCTCACAGTAGGAATAGGAGTAGTAGTAGCAGTAGTATAGTAGCAGTATAGTAGTAGTAGTAGTAGAGTAGTATTAAAAGTAGTAGTAAAATTCATGGCCATTCTCAGTCACGTGTGTGACCAAAATCCTGAAAAATAGCTCATTTAAACCTAATTTTCTAGTATTTGTCTTGTAGTAGAAGTCTCTCATTTTGGATATTTGCATAACAAACTTACCCTAACAGATGGAGGGTAAATATTTTAAATGAGAGTACATCATTTTCATTCAGGGGTCAACATTAGGTCGGTCACGTGTGTGAGCTCGCACGAAAAGGGGTCTTACTTGTTGGTATTCAAACCTACTTTTCTCGTATTTCTCTTGGAGTGCAAGTTTTCACTTTTCATTGCTGTATGATGGGATTGCTTTGAACAGTTTGAAAGCAAATTTCCATCAATTGGTGGACATTCTTTTCTTTTAGAAGTGAAAATTGGGTCGGTCACGTGTGCATGTGACCACTCAATAAAGGGCGTTTTTAAATGTCTCTGTAAAAAAAAAAATATGGTTGGGAAATGACTTTTTCTTGTCAAAGAAAAGGAAATCTTTTTTCATGTAAGAAACTGGTATTATAAAAGAATCAATAAAATATAATCTGATTTTCCGGCAGTGAGGCTAAATTAGTTGGCCACTTGTGTCACCGGAAGTTTCACTTTACAAAGAATGGCCCAGAAGTAGTATATTAGTAGTAGTTCTAGTAGTAGTAATAGTAGTAGTAGTACTAGCAAGAGTAGTAGTAGTAGTAGTAGTAGTAGTAGTAGTAGTAGTAGTAGTAGTAGTAGTAGTAGTAGTATAGTAGTAGTAGTAGTAGTAGTAGTAGTAGTAGTAGTAGTAGTAGTAGTAGTAGTAGTAGTAGTAGTAGTAGTATAGTAGTAGTAGTATAGTAGTAGTAGCAGTAGTGGTAGTATAAAGCGGAACTTACGGAAATTAAGAATGGAAAGATTACACTGATGCACAGCAACATGGGTATGCTGACGGTATCTTCCGGTAAATACGGATATCGGATAGAGGTATCCGAACAGAAGAAACCTCTCTTGACCGGTCGTTCATATTTGTGCAATGTGTTGTTCAAGAAATCTGCATAAAATGAAGCAAGAGAATTATTAAGAAGACAAGACTATTTAATTAACAGTGTTTAATGATGTTCGACTTTCTCGTGCAGCAGTGAAAAAACGCACCCATGCAACTGCTCATTTGAGTCAGATCAATTTTAGGTTCAAGGTACATTGTTCACTCTATTCTTCTTCTCAATTATGACAGACAATAATGACGATGTTATAGAACTAAGGAAAAGGGGAAATTAGGAAAGTTTTAAACAAATATTGAGAAGCGTAGCTCCCTATATTAAACGTAATTCAAAAAGTCAAATACACCACAAAAAGAAAAACAAAAGTATAAACACAACAAAAACATCATTACATTGTAGGTTAATATATAACCCCTCAACATGCTATAAACAGACAGACAAAAAGTGAGAATTGATGTCGTTTATTTTCGCATTTGTCATCTCACAGGCCTTACAGAAAATAGCCTTATCCATTTCTGAAAGTACACGGAAAAACAAGAAACAAAAAACATTCCTTTGTACAAAAATAAGAAACTACAAAGTGGCATAATACAAGCGATTTCGTGATTTGATATATTTAATTGCTTTGAATAAAAGTAGAAAAATAGAGAAACAGGTTAGTGAAAGTTTGAGCGAAATCCGATAAGAAATAAGAAAGTTATGAATTTTTGAAGTTGTGATCAATCAAACACAAATTGAAAACTCCGTGACGTATCTTGCGAGCTCCTCTCCCACATGCTCTTTACAGAAAATTTCATCAATTTTCATTTTCTTAGTTGTTGATGAAGGAATACATTTGTTTCATACAGGTTTTGAGTAAAAACATTTGTGCAATGTTTCCAAATTGTGTTTGACTGATTACAACTACAAAATTTATAACCTTAATTCTTATTTCTTATCTGATTTTACTCAAACATTCTTTGATCTGTTTCTTTCATTTTTCTGTTTCTTTTTAAACCAACTTGATATAAAGGTGGACTTCCCCTTTAAGTATCACGGTCCTTTAATCAATACGGAAGTTCTTTCAATGTAGCAACATCTCCCCCCCCCCCCCTCTCTTTCTTTCTCTCTCTCTCTC
Organism: Heliocidaris tuberculata; assembly: GCA_025618425.1. NCBI lineage: Eukaryota > Metazoa > Echinodermata > Echinoidea > Camarodonta > Echinometridae > Heliocidaris > Heliocidaris tuberculata. Next base: position 22,069,133 of record CM046840.1, read on the forward strand.
TCTCTCTCTCTATCTCTTTCTCTTCTCTCTGTCTCCTTTTCCCTCTCTGATAGCGAAAGAGAAGCAGAAAAGATGGGTAAAAGACTTGGAAATGAACATTTCACTTCATTTCCATCAGGCGCGTAGCCAGGGGGCGGTGGGGGCGGTCGCCCCCCCCCCCCCCAAAAAAAGCCAACTAAATTTTTTTTTTTTTTAAAGCGAGAGCAAAAAAGCGGGGGGGGGGAGTGAGAGAAAAAAACTTCTCTCATAATTTGCTAAAACGTCAAAGTTGTCGCGCTTCGCGCGGAAAGGGGGGAAACTCCCCCTCCCTGCACCCACCCCTAGCTGTTACATAAAGTGCAGTATTGTGTCTAAATAAATGAAGCAGTCAGGGCGTCGAACTAACTTTCCGCCTAAAAAAAGGTGCTACGAGCAGTTATCTTTCTCTCAAATTTGCTCAAACGTCATAGCTTTCGCGTATCGCGCGGGAGGGGGGACAACTCGATCCCCCCTTCCTGCACCTACCCCCCCCCCCCCCCGGGAGCACGCTTCATCACGAGATCTATGCAATATGTGTAAGCTATCACAGACTATTAACCATATCAGACATCTGAGCAATGCAATTTTTACATTTTATTGCCTGGCTTTGACAAGCCAACAAAATTGCGGGCCGATAAATTGTTTATTCCCCGGTTTCGAAAGTCAGTGGGATTTTAATTTGCGTGTTAAATAGCGGGCAATAACTGACTGTAATTTTTACAATATTTTCGAGTTCGCTGTCTGATTCTGTACTGTTAATAATGATGATGTGGACTGGCTACTTTCGGGGAATACAACATTAATTGCCCTCACTAGAATAGTATTGCCCTCGTCTTTGACTCGGGCAATACAATTCTAGTTCAGGCATTAATGTTGCATCCCCCTCAAGGCCAGTCCATATTATATTATTAATTAACCATATCAGACATCTGAGCAATGCAGTTTTTACATTTTATTGCCCGGCTTATTTGACAAGCCAACAAAATTGCGGGCCGATAAATTGTTTATTGCCCGGTTTCGAAAGTCAATGGGATTTTGCGTGTTAAATAGCGGGCAATAAATTGTATTGTCTTACGCAAAGGAGACGAATAACACATAGTCGAAAGATATAGCGTTGTTCATACAACTCCCACATCTAGAGAAATAATGACCTTAAATGCTAGTATATACCACTATAACATCCTTAGAAAGATCTCTAACATAATCATAATATACCAAAATAATGCACGAAATCTACTTACCTATGAATAGACCTACATATAGGTCTATGCTCAAGGCAGATAGAAGATTGCCAGTAGTATTGTCCGCCATCCTCATTATACTAGGGAATTCCCGCCAACATACGCATCGAGCAAACGGTTAACATGAATGTATTCATAATGTGAGGCTGCATGTTGTGTAGTTTGCAGGCACAAACCCTGGTCTGTCGTACAAGAGAGTCTGCGCTGTAAGACTACCATAGGCCATGTACTGTAGCTGCTCCTGACACGACCAGTAGGTAGCTGGATTAGGCTCCTCTCAAGACACAATGATTTTTTGATAAAGTGTCAAATTAGGGTCTGTGCTTGCAGACTACATGTTGTGCGTGCGGGTTAGTATGTCAATACACTTCCGTGATTAAACCATACCGTGTACGTAGACAATGACAGGTAATGATTAGAATCAGTCCAAAGATAGTGATGAGGGAGCAGTCTGGGAATCACGGAATCGTTTCATCACATCGTCATAAGTACAAGTTCGCCGACATCCCATTGAAACGCATGTTAATTTTGATACACGCGTTTCAATGGGATGTCGGCGAACTTGTACTTATGACCTTTTGATGAAACGCTGCCCAGACTCTTCACAATTTACTTTCAGTTTAATATGCACGTACAGATTTGTTTTTGTGGAAACATTCTAGACAAAGCAACGTCCTCCTCCTTGGCCAATACGATACAAACATGTACAGGCAGTGGTGGATTTAGGGGGGTGGGGGCAATCCCGGCCCGTGCCCCCCCCCCCTTTTGAGGGAAAACAATGCAATGTGCCCCCCCCCCCTATTTGCGATTGTGCCCCCTCCTTTCGACCAGAAAACTTTTTTTTTTTTTTTTTTTTTGTTGCTTGTCAGAGAATTATGGAGGGAAACTGGACCCCATAACCCCCCCCCCCCCCCCCCCCCCCCACTGAGCGACTTTTGGAGGGCTGGCGAGAGACCCCAAAAATATGGGTCTCCCTCCAAGCAGTTTCCCAAAGTTGACAATCCTGCATTTGTGTGCCCCCCCCCCCTTATATGAAATCCTGGATCCGCCCCTGTGTACAGGCCTACATAACTATTATCCTTCTCTCACCAAGTCTCCCCCCCCCCCCCTCTCTCTCTCTCTTCTCTCTCTAGCTCTCTTCAACTCCCTCTCTGTATTTCTCTCTTTCTCTCTCCCTCTCGCTCTCCCTTCTATCTTTTACCCTTTGATCTCTGGCCAATATTTGTACCTCTCTCTTGTCCCGCCCCCCCCCCCCAAAAAAAAAATCTTTGAATTCCGTTATATATGCATATTCATACATTGGAAGCAACTGAGTTGTAATGTTTGAGCGCCAATCATGCCAAGTGTCCTAGTCGTAGCGGGGGGGGGGGGGGGGGGAGGGCACACAAGGGGAACATGGCCCATGTTCCTTTTTAAAAAAGTCATGCACAGAACTTAGGGTCAAGATGGGTACTTGCTCTATTTTTGCAGTTTTCTCAATCAGACCTTCTAACGATTAAATGAATGTGCCCATCCTTAGCTAGCATGAAATTTTAAATCTTGATCTTAATTGATGTTGGTAGATTAAAGGATGCATGCAAGTCCACACTAATATCAAGTTGATTTGAATAAATAGAGTAAAATTAAACAAGTGTAACAGTGAAAATTTCACTGAAATCAGATGTAAAATAAGATCGAAAGTTACGGTATTTTGAAGTTTTACAATATTTCATGAAACAGTGATATGCAAAACATGGGCGGTATGCAAATGAGTGAGCCGATGATGCAGTGGCGGATCCAGGGGGGGGGCAATCCCGGCCCGTGCCCCCCCCCTTTTGAGGGAAAACAATGCAATGTGCCCCCCCCCCCTATTTGCGATTGTGCCCCCCCCCCCTTTTCGAGCAGAAAACCTTTTTTTTTTTTTTTTTTTTTTTTTTTTTTTTTTTTTTTTTTTTTTTTGTCAGAGAATTATGGAGGGGAACTGGACCCCATAACCCCCCCCCCCACTGAGCGACTTTTGGAGGGCTGGTGAAAATTTTTTTTTTGCTCCCTGCGATAATTGCTAAGACGACATTTGCTCCTGAGACTATTGCTCCTGCGACAATTGCTCCGTCGACATTTGCTCCGGTCGAGCGACAATTGCTCCGCGACAACCTCTCCGTCGATAAAAATTAATATATGCGACAATTGCTCCTGCGACAATTACTCCGCCGACATTTTCTCTGGCGGCATATAGCCGGGCATATAGCTCCGGCGGAAAGCACTCGATCCGCCGACATTTGCTCCATTCGATCGAGCGACAATTCCTCCGCGACATTAGATCCGTCGAAGAAAATGAATATGCGACAATATCAATTCTCTGCAACAATTGCTCCGTCGAAATACATGTGTGTCGAGACAATTACTACCGTACCCTATTATCCCACGAAAGTACAAGTGGCAAAGATCCATTTCGAGGAGTGGGTGGGGGGGGGGGGGGGGGGGGGAGGTGAACGTTTGGAGGGAGACAATTTTGGAAGATTGATGACACCGGCGTAAATCCGTTTCGAGGAGTGGGGGTGGGAAATGAACAAAATATTTTGCCGAAATTTCTTGCTCACATTTGAGTATATACACAACTCACGCACCCACACACCCCAACACACCCACACACACACCCACACACACTTTTTTATCTATTTTGCCAGTGAAGTAAGCGAGGCGAGCGAGCCAAAAATTACCACTTCTTGCTTAAAAAGATGTCTTATTTTGTGGTCGAAATTCTGGACTTATAAGATATCTAAATGGTATATTTGGTCACCTCACTGCCAAATATGATGAACTTCGCTGTTGCAAATGTTCGCTGTCCAAAACCACCCTTTTTTCTAAACATTACGAGCGAGCGAAGCGAGCAAGGAAAACACACTCTTTCGGTGATAAAGTATCATTTCGCCATCAAAATACACCACAGGCCTATAAACCTTTCTAAAATATATCCGTCCGCCTCCCGTTGCATGCCCAATTTTTTTGCCTTCCCAGTAAGTTTCGCTCTAGATTTTCAGTGAGCGCAGCAGGGGACGAAAAATATGCAAAATACACTAGATGATTTATAATGTATACCTATACTTGCAGAATTCGAGGATATAGTCGGACACCTCGCTGCAAAAATATTGTGATATGCTCGCATCCGCTGCTGGAATAAGAATGATTGCTGATCGAAAACGTCTTGATTCTAGATTTTATAAGCGAGCAAAAATTGATTTTTTTAAAAATACTAAGAACAGTGTGTTGTTACGATCCCTTCCCGTGATTTTAGTATGGTACATTTATCGGCATCTTCCGTTCACACAGAGAATAATTATGATCAGGGTGTGATGATAAGAATAGGCTAATAGTCACAGGCGGTTATCTCCTGAAAATTCATCTATTTTAGGTCGACCTTCCGCTCGAATCCTTGCAGTTATATAACTATCACTTTATGAGTTAAAGAATTTAGCAGAAATAATGGATAGAGAGACAAGATGCAAACCTATTCCCTTTCTATTCCCCGGCATTGGTTAAGATAGTGAAATCAAGCGAGCGAAGCGAGCGAGGCTTTAAATTCAATTCAATTCAATTTTATTAATTTCAGATTTATTCAACTCTTTATATAAAACAGTACCATTAACATGCACAAAATATAATATAGTATAGTGTGCTTAGACATAATCATTAAAATTGCATGCAATTATTAAAACATTAAAAGACTGACAATAAAAATAAGAATTTGGTTGCTGTATAGAAACCCTTGTGGGTTTGTCTTGACAGCCACTTTCAGGTTTTCCCTTCATTTTCATTCCTCTTTTTTCTTTCTCCTTTCCTCTCTTTTACATTATTATTTCTTTTTAAAAAGTGGGGGTATATTTGTATACGCCATCCCCCCTTCTTCTTCCTCTGCAAACGATTATTTTTAAAACGTCTTTATGGCTAGACAGGGGCGAATCAGGGGTGGGCTCAGACAATCAGCCCTGGGCATCCCCCCCCCCCCACCACCACCACCACCACCACGCACAAAAAATGAAAATGGTGAGTGTACAATATATTTTGATCTAGTCCTGTAACCTTTAGTGTGAACAATTTCTCTTTGTAGTTAGATGTTTTTAAAGAATCCATGTGGGGGGGGGGGTGAGGTGTTTTGCCCGAAAGCATACCCATTTGCCCGAAAGCATACCCATTTGCCCGAAAATGACAGTTTTGGTAGAATTATCACATTTTATGGCCCCAAATATCATTAATTTGAAAGTCTCCCACATCCCCCTGGGTCGAAGCCTATGTTTCTTTGTACCTAGTAATAATTTTCGCTTTACAAATAACCACAAGACAAGCATATTCAGACTGATGTTAAAAAAAAATGTTACGTTTTATTTTAGGATAAAAATGAAAACAAACAAGGCGACACAACTGAACTTTCAAAACAAACTATAAAACAGTTGTTCATAGGCTACAAGGTTGAATGCAAAAAGGATGAAGTGAACTTTAAAATAACAGAGTGATACAATCCAGAGTATAAAATTTGTATTTAAAAAAAAAATTGAGCAAACGGGCTGCAAGATTCAAAATACATTTACGTATCTCAATCATACAATTTTCTATTTGTAGTTTTCACAGTGCTGACACAAGATTGTGTTATTCAATAAGAATCATTTTTGAAAATCTGAAAAAATAAATTAATCATAGCATAAGTTTATAGTTCGGCTACAAAGCATTGATAAATAAGTAAGATTCATCATATATCTCGAAATTGTCGAGGAGCAAACATGACAAATGTCGCATATTCATTTCTATCTACCGATTTTATTGTCGCGGAGCGATTGTCGCATATTCATTTTTTATCGACGGAGCAATAATCGATTTTTAAAAACAAATGTCGGCGGAGCAATTGTCGCAAGAGCAAATGTCGCATATATTCTTATATCGACGGACCAGTTGTCGCGGAGCAATTGTCGCTCGATCGGAGCAATGTCACGGAGCAATTGTCGCAGGAGCACTTGTCGCATATAATCATATTTTATCGACGGAGCAGTTGTCGCGGAGCAATCGTCGCTCGACCGGAGCAAATGTCGACGGAGCATTTGTCGCAGGAGCAATAGTCTCAGGAGCAAATGTCGTCGGAGCAATTATCGCGGGAGAAATTGTCGTCGGAGCAATTATCGCGGGAGCATTTGTCGTCGGAGCAATTATTGCAGGAGCATTTGTCGCAGGAGCAATTGTCGCCGGAGCAAATGTCGGTTCCCCCGCCCATGTTATGCATATCACTGTTTCAAGAAATAATGCAAAACTTCAAAATGCCGTAACTTTTTTATTTTACATCCGATTTTAATAAATTTTACACTGTTATGCTTGTTTAATTTTACTCTATTTATTCAAATCAACTTGATATTAGTGTGGACTTGACCTTAAATTTTCTTTGATTTGATATATATATTTTATTATATTCTATTGACAGTTTATATGAAAAATTTGGACGATAAAGAGTATCCACTTTCTTTTTTGCTGAGTGTATATAGGAGGAGGGGGGGGGGCTGGGTCAGAAGTTGCACCCACTCTCTATTCCCAATGCAATGTTCCCTTGAACGTTTATATGATTGGTTTATTTTTTTTATTTTCTCTTCTAGTCTTCTGTTGTATGCAATTTTATCCCGGCCCCTGTCTATAATAGTAGTGATTATCATAAATAAGAAATACCCCCCCCCCCCCCCCTCTCTACATTCTCCATTTATCACGTTTTATGCTACATGTTCAGATATGCCCTGCTTGTCAGTTCATTTCTTTGTCCCTCCCAATCCCCTCCCCTTCTCTCTCTCTCTCTCTCTCTCCTTTCTCCCTCTTTCCCACTATCATGCCCCTCATTCTTTTCTCTTTCCCTCAATGTCTCTCCCACTCCCCCTCCCCGCCCCTCCTCTCTCTGTACCTCTCTCTCACACATACACACACCGACACACATTTTATCTCTCTCTGTCTCTCTGTCTCTCCTTTTGTACATCCCTGTCCATCTCGACCTATCCCCCCCCCCTTCTCTCTCTCTCTCTTTCTCTCTCTCTGTACTCCTCTCTCACACATACACACACCGACACACATTTTATCTCTCTCTCCCTCTCTCTCTCTCTCTCCTTTTGAACATCCTTGTCCATCTCGACCTATTTTTCCTCTCTCTCTCTCTCTCTCTCTCTCTCTCTCTCTCTCTCACCTTTCTCCCTCTTTTCCACTATTATGCCCTCATTCTTTTCTTTTTCCCTCAATGTCTCTCCCACTCCCCCTCCCCGCCCCTCCTCTCTCTGTACCTCTCTCTCACACATACACACACCGACACACATTTTATCTCTCTCTCTCTCTCTCTCTGTCTCTCCTTTTGTACATCCCTGTCCATCTCGACCTATTCCCCCCCCCTTCTCTCTCTCTCTCTCTCTCTCTCTGTACTCCTCTCTCACACATACACACACCGACACACATTTTATCTCTCTCTCTCTCTCTCTCTCTCTCCTTTTGAACATCCCTGTCCATCTCGACCTATTTTTCCTCTCTCTCACCTTTCTCCCTCTTTTCCACTATTATGCCCTCATTCTTTTCTTTTTCCCTCAATGTCTCTCCCACTCCCCCTCCCCACCCCTCCTCTCTCTGTACCTCTCTCTCACACATACAGACACCGACACACATTTTATCTCTCTCTCACTCTCTCTCTCTCTCTCTCTCCTTTCTCCCCCTTTCCCACTATCATGCCCTCATTCTTTTCTCTTTCCCTCAATGTCTCTCCTACTCCTCCTCCGCACCCCTCCTCTCTCTGTAGCTCTCTCTCACCCATACACACACACCGACATACATTTTATCTCTCTCGCTCTCTCTCTCTCTCTCTCTCTCTCTCTCCTTTTGTACATTCCTGTCCATCTCGACCTATTTTTCCTCTCTCTCTCTCTCTCTCTCTCTCTCTCTCTCTCTCTCTTTCTCTCCCTCTCCCTCCCTCAATCACTCATTCTTTCTTAATAATGACCCACTGCACCTGGACTGAAAATGTTCATTTTAGGCAACTGCTGTGGTAGCTCTCAATTTCAATAACCTGGTTTAATAGCAGAATATAAGATTTGCAGAATTCAATCATAAATGAATAAAGCAATAATGAAGTTTCAATAAAAAGACAAATGAAAAAAAGAAAATAAAAATTTGTAATGAAACATGTGAGTGAACACAAGTGTTCTTCTATGAAAGATCAATTTAGAGTACGAAAATCAAATATGCACATTTCTCTTGTTGGCCTGGATGAAATCATATTTGATGAATGTTCATGGCCCTGTTTCATAAAACTTGTCATCAATGACAAGTTGCAATAACTGTTATAAGCTACTGATATCCTAGCGTCTGATTGGCTGAGAGCAAATTTGTCAGTAAAAATCACGGACAAGACACTTGATGAAATGCCCTCCAGATCCTATTGATTTCTGACATAAACACAAAGCCATACCAAAATATTTCAGAAAAAATATTATTTATGTAAGTGAGACAGCCAAATCTGCTTACGGTTTATGTTGATAAAGAATCAGGTCCTTTACATCTGGATTCCATCATAAGTAATTCAAAGCATACAAAATCATTTATCTTCAGAACAATATATATAAATATCCAGTATTCTTTAACCCTATCGGCCACAAAAGGCCTGATCCATATGAAATTTTGTGCATGGACATATGCATGTGAAGAGAACCGCTGCGCAATGCTTTTGATGAAAAATTACTCATTTTCAAAAATGTATTATAATTCATGAAATTAGATGCATGTTTTAACATTATTTCTTTATATAAAAATGATTTACATGTATGAAGGGCATTCTTTGTGAAAAATTGACAAACTTTCAAATTCAAAAATCAATCCCTCTGAAATATATTGTTTTGTGAATTTCTTGTGTATTTCTATTCCCTTTATTTATGTTTTTCTATGTTTTATTATTTTTTCCATTTCCAGAAGTATAATTTATCTCAAGAAGTTTAAAGACATGCACAATTAAGCAAAAGGCCTAGAAAACTCAACTATCAGTGTTCTAGAGCAATTCAGAAAAAGCAGTAATTCATATACAAAAATATAGAAAATGGCAACTTTCTTTTTACTTTGGCGGCTTGGCCTGACAAATGACTACATGACCTTGTGAAAAATTATCTGATTTTTGCAAACTTGTCTCAGAAGTAGCAAGAAACTTTAAAGGAAAAGCTGTTAGAAGGTGTGTTGCAATCTGGCAATAGCATTTTCTACAGGGTGGTCATCTTTCCATTTTACTAACCCCCCCCCCCCCCCCCCCCCCTCCCGTAAGAATAAGGTTAAATTGGGCAAAGCTAACAAAATTGCTTTTTCACACATTATTCCTTACTGGACACATTTATCTCAGCACATTCAAAACAATATGAGATGTTCAAAATCGTCCTAAAAACTGTACATGTCGATCTAACGTTTTCAACTGTCCCTGCCAAAATATGATATATACATATACACTTACATCATCGTATGGGTGGTAGAAGGGCACTTTCTGGTAACGTGCTTCCAAAATTTTGATTGCTCTATACATTATATACCATTTTTCAAACAAGACAGAGATTTCTCTATATATCAACTAATGCAAAATGAAAATGGATGGTAACTACACTGTACCTTATTTTAGTAGTTTCGTATCAAATAAGCACATATTTTTGAAGTTATTGGTTTTTTAAATGCTAACGACCATCTGCTTGACACAATAGTGCGTGTCCGCGTTTAGCAGAATGGAGCAATGCACTTACGCCCTTCTGCCAGCCATGCAACAATATACATACATATATACAAGTATATAAATACACATACATACATGTATTAAAATATTATATATTCCTTCTTCTGTTGATTGTTTGAGTGACTCTCACTCCACCAACATGATCTGCAATGTGCCGTGAGTTTGTTGACATGATTGCAAGGAAACATACCCTGTGACATTGATGAAGATGCAATAAACTATCCCTCTTGAAGAAAAATAAAGTATTTTATGACGTCAATATACATCCATCTACATTTCCCCTTTAAAGAGAAGGTTGAGTTCTGGAAAAGGTAACAAATAATTTGTGAGCTTTCTCAATATTTTGATGTTAGTTTGGAAGAGTATCATAGTAGAAATGTCCCCTGAAAAGTATTGCTCTTAAAATGCCCTCACATTCAAAATATGACAAGAAACGGCTGAAATGTTCGGGACGAACTTTCGTGTGTAGTCCCATGTACACATTTCTGTGTGCAGCGCATGTGACTCTCAGCAGGATTGAGTCAATTTCTTATTTTGGTGATTCCAAAACCTTACAGCATACACCAATTATTCTGTGCTATATAATCAACCTTTCCCAATTGCTTTGAGACATTTTCTTTCACAATTCAATCACATGACCAGAACTCAACTTTATCTTTAACATCTGCTGTGTGGGATACTGAATGAGAGTGAACAAAATTTGAAGAGATGTCTCGATATCTGCTCTAATTGAGCAGCGTCATTTTAGATGAAATGCTGGGGGGAATCTTTAAAATATTATCTGGATCTGTAAGGCCATAATTATAATTAATACACTGAATTCAAAACTGTGATTAACGTCAGTATATGTAATATAAAGCTATCTTAGTTTTTGTTTGCGACTATATCTAGCAATGATACAAAAGTAATTTTTAATCAAAAGCCTTAATTTTGCATATGTGCAAAATGTACAACTAAAAGGTCCATATTTATCAACATATTTCTACACTATAGCCTTAAAAGTTTTCACTTGTATGAATATCCCCGGCCAGAGTAAATACATCATATCTTTTGAAAAGTAGCTCTAAAATTCATGGTAAAAATCTGATACAAACAGGTTAAAACAACCAGACACCATCTATCGTTGACTATCTCTTAAACTTTTTCCCAGATTAGTACAAAAGTAATAATGATGTAACACTACACTTAAACACATAGTGCATTGGCAGTCATATATTCAAATATGCAAAAGAAAGTACTTTCAATGAACAAGAGCACATGATAAATATGAATTCATGATAAGGCACAAAAAGAATAGCATGATTTAATCCATTTGCCGTGACAACTGAATTCATTTGCTGTGATCAAAATCTGCATGTACAGTACCTGTAAGCAAATACATTTGTCATAGACATACAGGTGTAGTTCTGTCAGCTTCAAAGAATTAAAAATCAAATGTGAAATGGGATTAAGTTTTTTTTTTCCATATCAATTACACAATCCAAATACAAGGATAACTTGAAACTGCTTGCAACAATTATATACAGTAATATATATTTTTTTTCATCTTATACAGGAGAATTTCACTACAAAGAAACACTTTAAATACTAAATCTGGCAAAATAATATTGCCAATCCCATGAGCCTTTCTTGAATTTTCTTGTTTTTGAGAACTGATATCAGAAGATATTAATAAAGGAGTCTGTTATAATGAGGTTCCACTAATACTGTAAACGTGGAATATATGCTGTGTGGAAATTTGCGCAATATAAAAACACGCAAATATTTTTGTTTAATGTATTCTTTGCCCATGAGTCTAGGGCGTGACCAGCGAAATTAAAAACATGTGAAATTCACCTTACTTGGCCGAGCGTGAAAAATTAATCGTATGAAAATTTCCACTTTTACCATAGTTTCCAATAATGAGGCATTCTTCTCCACTGTGTAATAAATCCTTGCATTATTAACCCTAAATAGACTGGGGTATTTTGGAGGCTGGAAAAACTGGGGGGGGGGGGCCTAAAGGGCCCCCCCCCTCAGATCTCGGCTGTAGATTGTCCGATTACGACGAAAATTGGTCCGAAGATAGTTCATTATGTCCTCTACATGAATCCATAGTCAAATTAATATGAATATTTTTATTTTTACAGAAATTCCTAATTAATTATGCGAATATGCAAATTTTTTCGAAAAATTGTGTTTTTTTCTATTTAGGTGACAATTCTAGTCTAGAATTCCCTTTACAAGCTTGTTATCACTAAGACTAAGGTGTTCATTGCCTGACATTAATAAAAAAGAATGCAATGAAAATATAGCTACAAGAAGCTTTTCTATCATTTGCTTTATTTTCTTATGTATTTCTTTGTTTTTTATTTCTTATGTATTTCTTTGTTTTATGATCTAATGTATTTCATTGTTTTATGATCCTGAAGAGTTATTTGTATGCACAAATGACATTAATCAAAGAGAACACAATGAAAACATAGTTTGAAAACAGTGTCTGTAATGTTCTTTCCAGTCTCCATTGACTCTACACACAAACGAATGCAAAATACTGAATCCTTCTTGACACGCCATGTGAAACGGTGACGTAACTCCGTAACCGTGCACGCGGGGCATGCAAATTTGGTATCAAAAGTTGCACAAAACTCTAGGGAAAAAAGTCATGAAATTGCAGCGCAAAATCTTTTACCATTACAAAATGATCGCAGTTTATGTCGAGGGGGGGGCCTTTTAGGCCCCCCAGTCTTTTTAGGGTTAAGGATCAAAATCATCAACCAAATACCTTATCATTATTGGCAATTGAAAAAAATGTCTGTAAGTTACAGAAAAATTGTGAAATGATGGTTGATTCATGCAGTCACAAGAGATATAAAACCTGAGGGATCTAATGGGTCAGCCAGTTGCTAATGACTCCTCTATCCATTGAATCAGAATTCTCTTGCCTCTCCTTTATAAATATTGCTTCTGTTCTGGATGTTATCAAATCTTTAACATCCCGATAGTGTTTCATAAGCACACTTACATGTAGTTTGAATCTTTCTTTGCATTTTCTTTTCTTTCGATATTCCTATCATCAGTGAACACATGTGACCTTCCAGCCATACTGCTCACTGTGTCCCTGCATTTAAACACTCTTTGGCAGAGACTTGTTGATTTGACTATAATTCTGCACAAAATTCACATATTAAAATATGCCAAAGGCAAGTGAACTCAATTTTTTTTTCTTACAACGATTGTGGTAATCGCAGATGTGAGTTGGTCTGTCTTTGACTCTATGATCTTCGGCCTTTGACCTACTTTTACCCCAAAATCTATAAAGTTTATCTCACTATGGTGATCCATGCAGTATTGAAGTTTAAACTGTCAGGTCTCTGCACAAAGTTTCTTCACAGTGGCAGAGTGTGCAGCTTGGCTAAAAGTGCAGGTATGTTCACTGATCTGATCTAATCTTCACTATCTTATATACTCAACCTCTACAAGGTTTTCCAGCTCAACATCCACCCAGGTCCTTCTTCTTCCCTTTCCTGTAGAATCTGGTCTCCTCTGGATCAAAGCCTTGCTCCTTGCTTCCGTACACTGCCCAAGAGGGCGTTTTTGCCATATAGTCCTCCGCGGCAAATATCTTCTCTCCTCCGCTCGCCTCATAATCAGCCATCAGCGCATGGAATTGTGGGTAATCAATCCATGTCCACCATTCTCCTTCCTTCTTGAACTGGAAAAAAAAAAAGAGTCCAATAACATGTCATCAATGAAATTGATTAGATAGGACTGTCTAAAAAGGCACTGGCCCATAGTCTGAACCCTGGTGTAGCTTAAACCGTGGTCTAAGTGTGGTTTACACCAAATTTAAACATGCCCTTTAAACCAGCATTTTAGAAAATCACATTCTGAACTCCAGTTTCACTTAAACTCCAGGCTAAGTGTGCTTTAACTTTTACAGAAATTTAGACTGGACTTGCAGTCTTGGTCAATTTCAATTAAACTCTGGTTTAACTTAGACTGGAGTTTAAGTTAAACCAAAGTTCAGAATACTGGCCACAATGGACAATCCTTTTCAGGGGAGGGGTCGAGCGATTCACTCACTTGAATTTCAGTCAGGAGGTTGAGGGTACAAATCCCAGTCTGGCACTCACGTCCTTTTGACATTAATCTATATGCTATGTGGCTCTTGTGAGGGCAATATATGTTGTATCTCCCAAAAGTAAGAGCCAGTCAATATTATCATTATTATCCACATCAGACATCTAGTGCAAACAAGAGGTAATACCATGATAAAATAGACTAAAAAAATCACCATTTAATCCCTTTTTGTCAAAATTCACATATCCCATTTTCCAACTGCACTGATCTGAGCCAGCTACTCTACACTGCAACAAACTGCACACTGCAAGTGCATGCTGCACCATCAGGCAATACAAGCCTATATTGTCCAGTTGTATGATACGTAAAGTGCATAGGCTTTTGTGAAAGAGGAGGATATAAGAAATATTCCCCTCTAAGCCTTTTTTTGTCACTATAGACAAGCGGAATATAATTTTGTAAAAACACGGCTCAGATGTCTGATACAGATAACAATGGACAAATAATATTGGAGCACAGGTTGACTGCTGGAACACTTTTAGAAGCAACCCTTACCTTTGTATTAGCAGCTAGGACACAGTTAGAATGCTCATGTTCACACGCTATCTCATACTCGGGGAGGAGATCCATCAGCTTCTGGACAAAATGGACGACTTCTTCATGCCACGGTATGTTCTTCATGGTGAGGGTGCTGGCTTTGGATTCACCACAATAGGTCACGCCCTGAGGAAAACGTGAAAGATGAAGAAAATGAATGAAGCTGAAGAGCAATGATATATAAACTTAAAATCTAACTGGAGATGATGATGATTCTATTCTATTTGACTGCTAAGAAAGCACATAAGTGATGGTAGATATGCAACCAATCCAACTGCTGCTTTAACTCTTTATCTGCTGTGGTCGACTAATAGGACAGACAGTTGACACATACAGTGCACATGTAAAACACACTCAAAACAGTGTGGCAGTCTAGGACTTCAATTCGTAGTGCATAAAGAGTTTAGTCATATCAGAGGAACTTGGTAGTTGGAAATTAAGGCCTTACCAAAGGGCACTAGCACACTGACTTGGCTTCAAAGCCAAGACTGCCAAGACCACTTCTCTACCCACTGAGCCATCACATGTCACAAGTTACGGCTAATTTTGCTCCTTGCTTCACTGTAATACAGCTGACGAGGGAGCTTGTCAACAAACTTCTACAGCATATTTTTACTCTACAAGATAGATGACTAGCTTTGTGTATTTGAGCACACACCTCTCTGTGAGGTTGCTGGGGCCACATGAATAAATCTGTGTCTTCCCACAATGATTTTCATTTATAGGCTAGTAACACACACATTACACATGGGACATAACCAGTTATTAATGTGGAATAATTCTTTTGCACATGGCACAAAATGGCGCAACAGTATAAGGACACACCTATCCATAATGCTGATCCCTGTCGCTTACAAAGAGCTGCATGTAAATCATCGATACTCGAGGAAGCATCTCAGAAAATTAATTATCAACGGTGATTATTTCACTTTTCGATGCTCAGCTTCATTCAGACACGACAAGGTCAACGACATCATCACTGGCGGTAAACATTTGCATGTAAATGAATGGCCTTGAGAGACAACATTTGAAAGGTGAAAAGACATAGCAGCATGCAACATTGGCTTCTATGCATCCTCACTAATCTTTGTGTTATAAAATACAGAAATTGAAGTGCACCATGCTTTTTTTTGGTCTCATTTAATCTTTCCTCAGAGCTTTATCTTAAAAAGTGTTTTCTGAATAGTCTGAATAGACCCTCTGGGGGATGTCATACCTTGACTTCAATGAAATCCGGTTTGCCTAGCTGAACCAGGTTGGCATATGACTGTATCTCCTCATCGTTCCAAGCCTTGACGAGAGTGAGACGGTACACTGTCCTCTGACCCTGTAAACACAACATATCACAAAATATTACCAGTAAAATTGCATGGAAAAGTAAAAAGATGTTTTCCTAGATCATCTAGGATCTTTTCTGATCTACAGTAAAACTTGTAATAATAGCCACCTCTCTATAATGGCCACCTGACTATTATAACGGTGGTCACTTCGGCCCTGTTCAGGTGCTTTTTGGAAGCAAACAGTGCCACAGCGTACCATGCTGACCCGTGCCACGCCAAAGCGTACTGTGCCAGGGAGGTTAGAAAGCGAGCGTTCAGGCGCTTTATTGGGAAGCTCACCTCAGAAGTACGGATTCGGTATGCTTCGCGCTCGAATCCGGGGGGATGATACGTTACGTGGCAACCTGGTCAAATGTGAGGAATTTGGTGCGCTATTCAACACAACTATCGCGGCCTGGGCTCGGCTGATATCATCACGCTCAATCGAGCTCTCGATCACTGCACTACACTGTATTGGTAGTAAACTCATGCAGTATGTAAATGAATAACATGCTTTGAGTGTTCGTTGAATTACCACTTCCAGTACGGTACGGTTTGCGTTCAGGTGCTCGTCGAGGCATGGTACGGTTCGCTTTGGCATGCTTTGGCACGCTCTGGACCACCTCGAGAGGTGGTCTGCTGTGGCACTCTTCTGGAGCAGTACGGTACGGGTACGATTCGCTTTAGAGTGTTCAGGCGCCTCCTCTGGCACAGTAAGGAACGGTTTGGCATGGGTACGGAACGCTTTAAAAGAGCACCTGAACAGGGCCTTATATGTCTCCCTCTACGATGGAAGAGAGGTAGTGGAACCCAAGTAGAAACGGACACACGTCTCCTGAGCCCACTATTTCTATTTCCCTTGGGTGGCCTTTGTAGAGTAGTTTGACTGTAGTTCACACTATACATATATCCTCAGGGCTTGGGGGAAATTAGTAGACAAAAACATGAGTAAGGAAAACACTTCCTAAATACATTCTAGACGTGTAAATCATTAACTTAATGACTTTGATCCTTTTTTTTCACTTGGCAAATGTCTTTTCTTGATTTTTAAATTCAAATCTATAGGATTACACACATTTCGTCTTTTAAGATTTAATCAACATTATGTACCAAGTCTGAAAACATTCATTTCCCAACTCAAGATACATGTATTACCCCCCTTTTATTGTCTATACAAAATATATATGATGCCTCCAGACACTAGACAAAAATTTGTTTCAATTTCATACCTTATCTGACAGGGCTTTCAGGCTTTCCAGGAACCTTGGCCAGAAGTCTCTGAATAGAGGGCGGTCTACTTTCTTTAAACTCTCCTTGGTGCTAGCATCAACACTGACGTACAGCTGCGTGACCGGCAACAAATTCCTACAATTGAATGGTAGATTATCTCATTATGACTTCCAAAATTTGGGAAGATAATGGCTTCTTAAAGACATAAGGAAAATGTCAGGTTAAATTCAAACCTAAGTATCGTCATTGATTTTACAAACATTTTGAAATTTTATTATAGAAAATTTGAAAATTTCCTAAACTCTGACCTCAACATTTAACTAGAAAGGCAATAGATAAACAATTAAACTTGCTGTAGTACACAGACTGAACCAGAACTTACTTGATTGCATCAGGAAATTGAGCGTTGGTGACGAGAAAGGTGGAGATTTGTTCCTTGTGAAGCAGTTCTACCAGACGATTGATCTTGGGGTACATGATGGGTTCTCCTACCAGTGAAAGGGCACAGTGTTGCGCCCTCATGGCTTCTTTCATTCTCTCTTGCTTCACCCCTGGAACTCCTGATAATTTCACAATTCAATAAGGAGGTAGGTTAGAGGCTAGTTCACTACAAATTCTGAACTGTTTTGTAATTTTTTTTTTTAAATGATCTTTATATTGAATCAAATTCAAGTAACTGAAGAGGCTCTCATATGATGTCATAATTCTCCCAATTGGGAAGAGAAAAATAAAAGATGCTTTGATCTCTTCTAACATTACCAATGCTCTAACAGATTTTCTGTTCTATGTCGATTCCATGTGTATCTAGTGTGATTATTTTTTCATTGAATTCTTTTTTTTAAAATAATAATTATGAAACATCATAGAGGAAAATTAGCCCTTTGGCTTATTCAATATTGTGCCAGAGAATACTTAGTTTAAATGATGAGCATATGACATGACAGTTACACATTTAAGCACAGATAGGACTAGGTTCCATCCCTGCCTGAATTTTTCATCTCTATTTTCAAGCACATAATATCAGAGGTACATAGAATGCAATCGGTTAGATAAATCATGCTTGGGTAAATCACAAATACAAGGAAAATCATGTAACTCGGGCAATTGGAAAATGAACAGAAGTCTGATCATACCTTTGAATTGCTTGATCATGTTGTAATGATTCTTCAGGGCTCCCTCTACGATGGATTCAGCATCGTCCATTTGCCATTTCCATTCTGTGCCTACTGGGTTTGTATGGTGCCTGAAAAGTGATACCAAGACAAGTGACTATCTCCTTGTTGTATAATTGTATTTTGCTTTCTAAAAGTAATTGTTTAGTAAGAAAATTATAACTAAATACATTGAATATCACATATCAAAAACATTGAAATGTACAATATGTTCAAAAAATTAAGCATTAGCTCAGCTTTTATCACAATGAGCATCATATGTCACTAATAAGTACCACTTTTCAAGTAATTTCATTGCTGTTGAGTGCTTCATTCATATTCCATCATAATATACTGCCAAAATATCGCAAATTATATATATCTTCAGTCACGCTTGTTGGGAGGAAAAAGTCACCTTCTCTCTGTGATTATGAGACAAGCTTATTCACCATATATTTCTTAATATCTCCATTTGTTGTCTTTATTAACTCATATAGTTTTTCTTTGGACGAAAAGAGGGTTAAACAAATTCAAGTCAATTCCAGAAGCACATTCATTTCCCAAAGACACCATGACCATCATGGGTCACAAGTGTATTACTGACCTCCAACAGAAGACACATTTATTAGCACATGCCAGGCTGGGTGTAGTCTCCATACATCGGTGACTCTCGATCCCATAGAAAGTGTGTTTGTAGCATCCTCCTCTACCACGAAGCATACTCTGTAGAAAAAGAAAATAGATGAATTTTTAAAGATGCAAGTTCACAATTTCTTCCTACCAGGTACTCCTGTACTAGGAGGAGAGTTTGGCTCAGTTGGTAAAGCCTCTACCTGTAGAACCAAAGATTTTAAATTCAACCCAGGTGTATGACTGTACCCTGCATTATGTGTTAAAGATAAAGTTGAGTTCTGGTCATGAGATTGAATTGCGAAAAACCCGTTCCATTTTAGAAATAGACTTTCCACAAAAGTCTAAAAAATTGTTCAGTATTCCAATGATTTTGTAGTCTCAATTTAGTCATTTTGTGTAGGCATATGAACAGAATTCTATCTAAAAATTTGTAAAACAGTACTTGGGTTTGGTAGAATCCAAACTTGGGTTCGCTTTCTAGCGAACCTCTCTGCCTCTATTCCTCCAAGGTTCGCTTTCTAGCGAACCTCTCTGCCACCAAGGTTCGCTTTCTAGCGAACCTATCTGCCTCCAAGGTTCGCTTTCTAGCGAACCTCTGTAACCAAGGTTCGCTTTCTAGCGAACCTCTCTGCCACCAAGGTTCGCTTTCTAGCGAACCTCTCTGTAACCAAGGTTCGCTTTCTAGCGAACCTCTCTGCCACCAAGGTTCGCTTTCTAGCGAACCTCTCTGTATCCAAGGTTCGCTTTCTAGCGAACGTATCTGCCTCCAAGGTTCGCTTTCTAGCGAACCTATCTGCCTCCAAGGTTCGCTCTCTAGCGAAGCTCTCTGCCACCAAGGTTTGCTTTCTAGCGAACCTCTCTGTATCCAAGGTTCGCTTTCTAGTGAACCTCTCTAGCGAACCTCTCTGCGAACCTCTCTGTATCCAAGGTTCGCTTTCTAGCGAACCTCTCTAGCGAACCTCTCTGCGAACCTCTCTGCCTCCAAGGTTTCGCTTTCTAGCGAACCTCTCTGCCACCAATTTCACTTTCTAGCGAACCTCTCTGCCACCAAGTTTCGCTTTCTAGCGAACCTCTCTGTATCCAAGGTTCGCTTTCTAGCGAACGTATCTGCCTCCAAGGTTCGCTTTCTAGCGAACCTCTCTGCCTCCAAGGTTCGCCTTCTAGCGAACCTCTCTGCCTCCAAACTTTGCTTTCTGTTCATTAACATGGTCCCACCTTTAATTGAAAGATTTGTTAGTACCGGTAAAACTACTAAAATATCATGCATCTTTACATAAGTTTGGGAGAAAGACAGTCCGTTATTAAATAAAAAACCAAACAAACCAAATGGAATTCCTAAATTCACTGAAAGCACATAAAATTGTGTTCTTTAATATTCATATTTTTCATTTCAACACTTACGGAAGATTTTGGAAACTTTCAGTCCTAATAATGCCCATCCAATATTCATGTGGCAACACATGTTTCCATTCATTTTTTCAATTGATTTTATGTTTATGTAATACATTCCAAATGCACATACTGTATTCCATCAATGTCAGCTATCTGTTATACAGTTAGTAATTCACTGTTATTAAATAAAATAACTATGGACAAGCATTTTCATATCAACTGACAAATACAATAAATCATCAAAATACAATTATAGAGAGCATTCATTTATGATATATCATGAACACAGCTCTTAGACAGGATCTTTCACATGTATACATGTATTATACATGGGTGCTTCATCCAAGCACTTGATACAATATTCAAATCTTTTTGTCTGCCTAAAGTCTGTGAAAATCTTAACAAAATTTTAAAAAAATTGCTGAGAGTGGATATGCATATATGCAGTAGAAGCTCGTTATGAAGAACAAAACACTCTCATTATAATATGGTAATTCTGCTGCTCCCGCTTCTTTCAATTTTATTTCTTTCTTTAACCTTTTCATTATCTTTTAAATTAGTTGTTTTCATCTTTTATTTTAGGGAGTCTGTTATGAAAAGGTACCACTGTACATTTATATTTAAGTGATAATCATGTTGTCCAACAAAAACACATTTATACATGTACAGTACATGCATGTACGTTTACATGGCATACTAATATTTTATATCAAAGCTATGTGCATAATGAAGGAAAAAAGGAAATTAAAGTGTTGAGGGGCTTGCTCAAAATGTTAAAGGCCTTCTACAAATGATATTCAAAATATTTACTAGTATACTGTCACGGCTTTGTATATAGCCAGTTCAAGACAAAGGGAATGAAGACTCTGAAGTCATCTCATTACAAACTTCAATCAATATTAGAACATTCAGAGGTTCACAACTGAATACTAACTCATATCACTAACTGCTTACTCATCCTGAACAGAGGTGCTTATATAGAATCACTGCTCCTCAATGATGCATATTGTTTATATTTATAATGACAGCTTATTCTGGTCTCTGTATATGACACTCCATTATGATAACCCATTAGGCTTGACCCATAGTTCATACCCAAGTTCATATGTCACTACATGTATAATGACCCACTCTGTACTAAGACTGACCAGCTGCTTGTCAG
Source organism: Heliocidaris tuberculata (assembly GCA_025618425.1). Taxonomy (NCBI): domain Eukaryota; kingdom Metazoa; phylum Echinodermata; class Echinoidea; order Camarodonta; family Echinometridae; genus Heliocidaris; species Heliocidaris tuberculata. The sequence goes on from CM046840.1 coordinate 22,090,681, forward strand.
GCTGTGTATATAAAGCTAGAGCTGTGACTAAATCATGAAATGGACCCTTGTATGCCCAAGTAGGAGAGCAGAAATGCCTAACTCTGTAAGTTAGAATGTAATGTTCAATACATCAAAAAAAGTAAGGGAGCAAAAACATTGTTTGCATTCAAACACTTAAAAATATCAAAACCTACATCCGATCCGAAGCGAGCATATAGGTACATGTACATGTACATGTATGTGCTGCAAATTGTAATATTTTGTGAAGTTTTTAAGCTCATGCATTTATATACTCATGCAGCTCGAAATGAATGTATAAATGAAGCAGTTAAATAAACAGGGTTGGTATACTTAATAATCATATTCATCTTCTATTCTACACTGTAGCTATTTAATATTTTCTTTGTCATTTCAAATATGAGTTGTCACCACATTCACCAGTTAATGAATGTGCATAAAGTGGCTGAATACGAAAAATAATTTATTTCCGCCATTACAATTGAAGAGATCGATTAAGATTTGCTGACAGTTAAAATTCATTTTTAAAAATGAATAATAAAATAGTTTTCACAATACAACTCCACAAATAGTCAAAGTTTAATCTGCCCAGTTGCTGCTTTTATACCTATTATGTATACTACAATTTTTTCCATTATTCAGAAAGCAGTGGTTGATGTAAAAAAAAAAAATGATGAAAATTTGACCCCTGCTTCACTTCAAATGACCTTCAAACTTAAGACACCAACAGATTCAAAGCTTGATTTGTATTACAAGTAGCTTAAAGGGAAATCCAACCTTAATAGCAATTTGCTTTGAAAGAAAAAGGAAGAATCAGAGAAGCAGATTGGTGAAAGTTTGAACGAAATCGGACAAGTAATAAGAAAGTTATGATTTTTTGAAAGTTGTAATCACTATGCATATGGGAATTTCAAATTGGCCGAATAGGTAATGTCACTGTGATGTAGCTGTGGACAACTCTCCCGTTCGCTCCAACACACAAAATGACTAAAATGTCACTTTTTTTCAAAATGCATTACTCAGTAGGATCTTTTCGTTCATGAGGACCTATAACAATATGCTAACTCCAATATATTTTGAGTACTGCCCCGAGGGTAAAGGCGCCTCGAAGAAAACCGCAAATTAATGATATTTTTGTGTACGACAAATGGGAGAGTTGTCCACAAAAATGTCACAATTGACTCACCAAATTGCCAATTTGAGATTCGCATAGATGTAGTGATCTCATTTTTCAAACATCCATAACTTTCTTAGTCCTTGTCCGATTTCTTTCAAACTTTTACCATCCTGTTTTTCTTATTTTTCTGCTTTCATACAAATCATCTTATTACCAAGGTTGGATTGCCCTTTAACTTCAATGAATTATGTTACAACTCAATGTTTATAGATTTTCCTGGAATTTCCAGATAAGATTTTTAGTTTTTTTCAAACATTTCCCTTGTTTTCTTTGGCACAATAATGTCTTCTTTGTCACTATCGTGAAATTACATCTACTTTACAAATGATAAAGTTTATGGATACAGTCTGAATATTTGATTTTAACAATTTTTTGCCACGAAGGAAATTAATTGTGGCACATTCCCCATAATGATCCATGTCCACCACCCGACCAATTGCCCCAACTCTAGAACCTGTGTAGTGTACAGCGACCCAGTGTGCATGGCTGCACTCCTCTCCCATCAACATTTTTAGCTACAGAAATGAAAATTGCATGTACAAGAGTACATTAAGGAATAAATGAAAAGAAATAAATGAAAAAAGCAAATCTACAATAATAACTGTCTGTCACTATCAAATTGCTTTCAGACAGCTCTTTTTGGCAATACTATGAAGTGAAAATTTTGTTTCTGTGAGGTGATTTTTATAACTTTGCAGTTGTGAATGAAATGAGTCCTGAAAACAATCTCTGTACATGTAAAAGATGATTTTGTAAAAAGTTGTAATCACTATACATATGGGCATTTCAAAGTGGCCCAATCGGTACGGTCTAAGTGAAGTAGTGCATGGCGGTCAGCTTTCCCATTCGCTCCAACACACAAAATGACTAAAATGTCAATTTTTCAAAATGTATAACTCAGTAGGATCTTTTTCTTTTTGAAGGACATATAACAATAGGCTGATATATTTTGAGTACTGCCCCAAAAGGAAAAGATGATAAGGAGAAAACAGGAATTGCATGATATTTTGGTGTACAACAAATGGGAGATTGGACCGTGAATACGTCACAGTCGATTCACCAAATTGCCAATTTGAGATTTGCGTAGATGTAGTAATCTCATTTTTCAAAGATTAATAACTTTCTTGTTCTTTTTCTGATTTCTTTCAAACTTTGTCCTGTTATTTTTCTTGATCCTTTTCACACAAATCAGCTTTTTACAAAGGTTCGATTGCCCTTTATCAAAGCGCAATTCTGTTGACTTCCAAAATAAAGATGTATTTTTCAATTTCCAGTAAAATAGACTTACTCCAGTTTTTAATTGAGTAATTATATGAATGATAGTTAATTAAAATTAATCAAATACAGATCTACTGTATAATATCTATGATCAAGGTACATTTAATAAGCTGCATACAAATTAACACTGTTTATATTAGAAAATGCTGGTATGTAATATAGAGAAAGAATAATGAACTCACCCATTTTATTTCACCAAAAAAAGGAGTTGACCTTTAACACCTGGCGTAAGTAAGGCAGTAACTTTCTAATTTTGACTACATGTATATAAAGGTAGATGAGATCTAGCCTCTGTTACTGGATGTTGGTATCAAGTGACAGCTTCAGCCACTAAAAGTTTGGACCATTATACAAGCTTAACCCATAGTCTCACATTTCAGACACTTTTATATGCATTTACAACTGACAAGAGTTGTACCTGCAAACTACACAATATGAGCTTCCTGCCCAGTTCCCAGAATAATGGGGTTTGTTTATAATCCTTGGCAGGGTCCAAGGATTCTCATATTAAAGGGGAAGTCCACCCTGATTACAAGTTGGTTTTAAAAGAAGCAGAAAAATTAAAGAAACAGATCAGTGAAGGTTTGAGCAAAATACGAGAAGAAATAAGAAAGTTATGAATTTTTGAAGTTGTTATCAAACAAACACAAATTGGCAACTCCGTGACGTATCTTGCGAGCTCCTCTCCCATTTGCTCAGTACAGAAAATTTCATAAATTTTCATTTTCTTGGATTTTGATGAAGGAATATATTTGTTTCATACAGGTTTTGTGTAAAAACCTATGAGCAATGATTATATTGAAAGTGCATGTATGATTGAATATTTTCTTTAGAGAAAATGAAAATTTATGATTTTTATAATACAGGGCAAATGGGAGAGGAGCTCGCAAGATACGTCACGGAGTTGCCAATTTGTGTTCGATTGATTACAACTTCAGAAATTCATAACTTTCTTATTTCTTATCGGATTTCGCTCAAACTTTCAAAAATCTGTTTCTCTCATTTTTCTGCCTTTATTCAAATCAACTAAATACCAGGTGGACTTTCCCTTTAAGGGAAAGAATTAACCCTATCCCAGTAGAGCAAACACCAAGAGGGGAATGACCTGCATGGTACGAGCAGTTGGCCTCTACAGAAAAAAAAAAAACGGATAAGGAAAAAGGAAGATATGCAAAAAAAGATAAAACAAGAAAAGATAAAACAAAAAAATATGTAAGGTTAAATGGAAAAAGATTACAGAAAAATCAGAAAAATAAAAAACCAAGAAATATGGATGGAAGAATAGAAAGAAGATTAAATCAAGGAATTTTATTTCAATACTTGAGGGAAAATAGGAAACAAGATAAAAAAAAAATGAAAGAAGAAATACATGTGGATGTATTGGAAAGAGAAGAGCCAAGGTACAAATAATTAAAGAAGAAAAAACAAAGAAATTCAGGGGGAAATATAGAAAGAGAAGATACAAGAAGTGGGAAAACATAATAATACGAGAGAGATAGAAATGCAAGGAAACACAGGATAAAATAAAGGAAGAGAAGAGTGAGGATGGAAACAGAAAAGAAGTATTTAAGGATCGATGGAATGAGAAAAGAAAAGGAAGAATAGAAAAACAACCCAGAAGAAATACATGAATTGGTGCATGCTTGGTTTTCTGACCACTCAGACCACTTGTCCATTAATTAAAAGTAAATAAGAAAGTTGCTTGAAATTTAGGTCACAAATTTGCAAAAAATTTTATTTTTTAATTTGTATTTTTTCTATCAGATTTTCCTAAAACTTTTACTAATATTTTCCCCCTCATTTTCTGCTTTTACTCACATCACCTTATTATCAGAGAGGACTTCCCCTTTACTGAATTCTGTGCATGTACAAAATTCTAGTATTCAGAAATTGTGTACATTACCAATTACCAATAAAACAATGGCTGATCAACCATGCATGGTCTACTTAGCTCAAACACCATTCTTCCCCACATGTCACCCAATGCATATACACACTGTATAGCCTACATACATGTATAGCTGAAATCTTGATAAAAATCTGCTAATAAGTTGTCATTGTCAAATAATGCCATAGCTGAACCACAGAGTTCCTCTGTTTCCTATTGTACATTAACCAGTAGGATTACACGCTTCTTTAATAGGAAGGGGTATAGAAATTAGTGTACATGTATGTTGTCTAATTGTTTATTAAAAGATCAGTAAACAGACCTGATGTGAAGTGGAGGGGAGTGGAGTGGGAAGTGGAGGGTATAACAACAACAAAAAGTGAGGGTGGAATGATAATGTAGCTTTGTCCAATCTTCCAATAGACCTTTCTACATTAAGGAAATTACTAAAATATTCAGTGCACCTTAAACTGAACTTCACCTTGATCCTGTAATGAATTCTCCATAAAGACCTACACAGAGGAACAGTCCAAAATATAAAGTGCATGAGCGATAAAACAATTGTCAACCAAAGTGTGAAAAGGAGACTAGTGTAACGTAGAATACCAATCTTAGTGTAACTTGAGAGAAATATAACCTGAGTGTTTAGCTGAATCAAGTAGATACAGAATTTAATATATACATTAATTCGCATGATATCGATTAAAGAAGACAGTTGATGTTGTATTGATTTACATTTTGTTCCTCCACTCTTGGATTTCATACTATTCACAGACGACACTAATAAACCCCTCCAAAAAAATTTGGAAACTGAAGTTTCATGTTTTATATCTCTCTTGTCATGGCATATTCATCGCTTTTTTTCGTGAAATTAGAAAGTGTGTACTGTGTCTATTACTCTTTAAAATGATACCATATTTAAATTCATATATGTATCCAAAGCTATAAGCTTGACTTTGATTAAATTTTTAAACATAAACAAATGATTAAATGCAACAATTCATAACTTTCTTAATTCTTTTCAGATTTTGCTCAAATTTTCATTTATCTATTTCTTTATTTTTCTGCTTCTCTTAAAACCTACTTAATATCAGGGTGGACTTTCTCTTTGAATGTAAAAGTTATTAATAACTAGCAGCTATGCTAACTGAATGCAGTACATGTATAAACTAATTACAGATAATTTGTTTAACTTTCCAGAAGCCTGCAAATTACACTCTCCAAATAAACCATATTGCACACTGACCTGCCTGATTTGCCTCAGTGCAGAATCTGTTACTAAAGCAAAAGTCATTCTGCATACTGGAATTTCACTAATCCTATCTGTGGTTTGCTCCATCATTACCCTGAAAGTAAACATCGTCTTTCACTAGCCCACCCTGGTAGTGGTACAGAGATAAACTTCAAGTGATGCAAGCATGCACAATCCAGTGTAATGAGTCATAACCCCTTATCACTCTATCTACTTTCCCTTTCTTTCAGCTATATAGGCCTATGTTTTATGAGCAATGAAACTACATACTGAAATGACATATGTATGAATGAATAATACAACATTATTAACTTTTCTTCACTAATCTTGAACTTAAATTATACTACTTTGATTAATCTACACTAATGTGTATTCCTTAAGGAGATATATGGTTTATTTCTTGAGGAGATACATGGTTTATTCCTTGAGGAGATATATGGTTTATCCCTAACAAACTTTGCGATATTATTAGGGAACTTGCTATGTAATGTGCAGACCTAATGGCAAAGTTATAATGACAAAGAAAAACTCACCAACTGTTTGATATACATGTACATGCACATGTACCTTAAATGTTTCTTCAAAACTTAATTACATGTTAAAGGTAATAGATAGTTTTGGGAAGCCCTCAAAAACTTTTTGTGTTATTTCTTTGATTTTACTTATTAAAGAGCGGGGTACTAACATAAATAAGATGCTGTGAAGTTTTTTCCTCCTCAAGTGAAATATTTATCGAATGAGAGGTGAAAAGTAATAAAAATCCCTGGCCCAAAAATGAGGGGATGTAAATTCAAACAACGGCCACACACATTACTCACATGAGGATTGCTGTGTGTTATAGAATACGCTACACATACTAGTAGTGCGAAGCGCTGAGTTTATTGTGTGGGGAACCTTCGGGTGGATATGGTTTTAGCGTGAGGCAGTGAAAAGCCGTTACCAAGCATTTTTTACAGATATTTACACTAAAATTTGTTCGAAATCGTGAATAGAATGTTAAATAATCTTGTACATGCTATCAGTATTAACTTAAAAAAAGCTTTCTTCTGTCTTCTGAAGATCAAACTATGCCAATTCAGAATAAAGAAGTCACCCTTGCCTAGTAGTACCTCCTTGATCAGGTCAAGGGGTTATCACAGGTTGACCGCAAGTGATTAACACAGAATAGACAGTTACATGTGAAGCCAGGTTCCTGGAATAGATAATGGGGTACTGAGTAGAATTGGTTTCAGACGTTGTAGGTCCTTCCTTTAAAAATATGTTAATTTTTTTTTCCATTAATTTTTTTCTTTCCGGAGTAGGAGCTGGGTTATTTGTTTGTTGATTGAAACATTGATTGGTGTACTGCATGTCTAGTTAAGGTATAGGCCTACTTAAAGCACATTGATGTTTAGAAAATAGGACAGGATTGATGTAGAGAGTTTATTGTCTGGTAAACAGACTAGTTGCTTACACCTTGGTGAGCCAGGGATAGCATCTCTGCAGACGATCCAGATGAGATAAATATTGGCTCTATTTCCTCCCCCAGTTTATTGTGTGAATGGCTTATGATTTGTGGTAAAGAAGCTACATGTATTTATTAGTAGATTGAAATACATGTAGGTGTATACAAGATATCTTTTTCTCTTTCTCTGGAGGGCCATTTTATGGAGCGCCGCAAGCAAGTTCACAGCAGATAATTGTGTCACTTTCTATGTAGAATGAGGATCAAGATCATGCAAGTAAGAAGACAAAATTATTTCACTTGTAATTTTCACTTAGTTCTCCAAACTTGGACACAACCAGTGCTTCAGGAGAGTGGATTATTTCAATAGAATGGCACTTGAGGGGGATTTTAAAAGATTTATCACCAGATCACTGGATGATGTCAGTTTTGAATCTCAACTAAGCCTTGATGATGCATATTTTGATGATAACCCTACTCGTATTGCAACAAGTACCCCACAAAAAGATAAAACCCCTTCAACCAATGATGCCCATGTGTATGATTTCCATTCATCAGACAGTGATTTAGATACAGTGCCACTGCAGTTGGAGGAATCTGAGAGCAGCCTAGACTGCAGCAGTGATTTTTCAAGAATCTTTATCTCAAGTGAAGATGAGAAAGAGTATGTTCCGGTGTGTGACATTTCCGCCCGTCCATCAACGAAAAAGGAACCAGCCAACCTTGGTGGCAGAGAGGTTTGCTAGAAAGCAAACCTTGGAGGCAGAGAGGTTTGCTAGAAAGCGAACCTTGGTGGCAGAGAGGTTCGCTAGAAAGCGAACCTTGGTTACAGAGAGGTTCGCTAGAAAGCGAACCTTGGTGGCAGAGAGGTTCGCTAGAAAGCGAACCTTGGTTACAGAGAGGTTCGCTAGAAAGCGAACCTTAGTGGCAGATACATGTAGGTTCGCTAGAAAGCGAACCTTGGTTACAGAGAGGTTCGCTAAAAAGCAAACCTTGGTGGCAGAGAGGTTCGCTAGAATGCGAACCTTGGTTTCAGAGAGGTTCGCTAGAAAGCGAACCTTGGTGGCAGAGAGGTTCGCTAGAAAGCGAACCTTGGTTACAGAGAGGTTCGCTTTCTAGCGAACCTCTCTGTAACCAAGGTTCGCTTTCTAGCTTTCTTGGAGGAACAGAGGCAGAGAGGTTCGCTAGAAAGCAAACCCAAGTTTGGATTCTACCAAACCCAAGTACTGTTTTACAAATTTTTAGATAGAATTCTGTTCATATGCCTACACAAAATGACTAAATTGAGACTACAATATCATTGGAATACTGAACAATTTTTTAGACTTTTGTGGAAAGTCTATTTCTAAAGTGGAACGGGTTGAAAGAAACTGTCTCAAAGTGTTTGGGAAAGGTTGATGATATAGCATACAAGAATTGGTGTATGCTGTAAGGTTTTGGAATCACCAAAATGATAAGAAATTGACTCAATCCTGCTGAGACTCACATGCAATGCACATGGAAATGTGTGTATGGGACTACATACACACGTTCGGCCCTAACATTTCAGCTGTTTCTTGTCATATTTTGAATTTGAGAGTATTTGAAGAGCAATCCTTTTCCAGGGGAAATATCTACTATGATACTCTTCCAAACTAACATAATAAGAATGAGAAAGCTCACAAATTATTTTTTACCTTTCCCAGAACTCAAGCTTCCTTTTAACATGCCCCTCCCCCGCTTCATAGATGCAGGCTTGGTTACAGTCTCAAACACTCTATCCCTAGGATAGGACATTGAATGGAGGTCCTGTGGTGTAGTAGAGTCACCTATGCGCATAAGGAACCTACTGCAGTTTTCCGTGAAAGAACAGGGGGGAACCCTAGTAAAGTGGTCCATCTGCACATCCCAATTAGTTAAACCAGGAGGACAAACCTGAGGGTTATAGTGATTTCAGTAAGTTCACTTTAATATCCCCTCCAAGGCAAAGGTGATGCCCAACACTTAAGAAGAAGGAGATGAATACACCTAGTCTGAGAGTGACAAAGGTAGATTGCAATCTCCAGATCCAGCATTTCACAAGGAAAGCATGCTGCTCTTTGTTGAGTGTAGTGTATTATTGTCTACGCTGAGAGACACAAGGGCACTAATTCATATCCTTTAACATAGATTTAAATGCCCTTCTGGCTTTTAGCAAACGATTTTCTAATCATCACAATCAACTGACATCTAGCACTCACCTTGGTCCACCTGCACAACTTCACTCCGGAATGGGAACCAATGATTCGGTAGCCTGCAAATGAAAAAGCAAGAATACCCAAAAAGGTAATAAAAGTATTAAGATCTCACGTGTTGGATAAAATATAGAAATAACATGAAACTTTGCCCAATATAGGAGCTCTCCATTTACATGAGGTAAATGTATTATCCCGTTGACTACTGAATAAACCAGTTCGTATATACAATCTGAGCATGAGCAGAGAAAGGTCATCAGTGACAAATTATAAAACCCACTGACACGAATACTTGATATGTGCTCATTAATGTCATGTAATCATTATTCAATTATGCACCAATGGTGCATTCCATGACACCAAGGTGTAAGTATTCTTTTCAAAAGGCCAAACAAAAGTTATTCATGAGGCATCTCTATCACTTTGAGAGTGATTATTCTAAAGTGCACAAAAAAGGACATCTCCATGTTTAAAATATCTGTGGATATTTGGGGTCATTTGTGACATGTGCTAACTATGAACTGGTCTATTCTCTCATTCCCATAGGCTAAATACAGGGACCTGGTGGTTCCCATGGGCAATGAGTTAAAAGTCAATTCCAATTTGTCTCTTTAAAAAGGGCATAAGTTTCGAAATTGGATGGAAAAGTCCTGAATCTTTGCAGCATCTTACAGGCAAAGGTTCGTTTTTTTTCCTCTTCACTCGCATTAAGTTTTTCATCTCTCTCTCAATCACTCTTTGTCTGCCCTATTCTCTTTCTCTCTCTCTCTCTCTCTCTAAGTTTACCCCTCTCTCTCTCTCTCTAAGTTTACCCCTCTCTCTCTCTAAGTTTACCCCTCTCTCCCTCTCTAAGTTTACCCCTCTCTCCCTTTCTCTCTACAAAGATTTACAATGAAAGGTTACCTTGCTTTGTTAGATTTTTCCTGATGGTTGGGGTTACCATTTCTTTAGGTTCTGTGCTCTGTTTCATGCCATTCATAGCCTGTGATGTAATGCAATAAAGACACAACTTCAGCACATTGGTCACATAAAGACCTACATATAAAATTGTTCATAGATAAAGTAATTTATGTTGTTATCTACAGATGCCAGTTTGTCTTTAGGGCAAAAAACAAGGAAAAAGACGGAGGATTAAGAACTGGAGAGATGAAAAACATGAGTAAAGGGGTGAGAAGGGTTGGAGAAACTTTGAGAAGAAAGGAGTTATGAATGTACATTACGGGGGAGAAAAAGAGAATGCTGAATCAGATAGGGAAACGAAATGAAAAAAATAAAAACATTGGAATCCTTCACAGAATGCATGAACCAAAACAGGAAGTGTAATAACAAAGAAGTCAAAATTAAATCTATAATTAATCATTACAGTTGAATAATGGTTGGAAGATTAATCGGAGCAGGACCGACCAGACATCGGAGAGCATTCCGTTTGGTTCAGGAGTAGAAAATATGTTTTGGAAAACTTCCCTCATGGGGCTGGACCTTTTGATATAGTGGCATTAGCATTAAGTAAAACCTGTCACTTGTAAAGCCAAACCAAAAAACTTGACGATTTTGTCAAATGGGGTAATTGGGAGATGGTGTGATTTCGCCCATAGAAACTCACTATTATCTGACTTTATGTACCCACTGACCTTCGCATTCTTCATCTTGTTCATGAGAGAGCCCAAGTCTTCGACATCGATGACATCCATCTCGTCAGGATCTTCCTGATCACTGTCCAGACCGTCATCTGCCTTCTCCTCCCCATCATCATGACTACGATCCTCTGTGCTCTACATGGGGGGAAAATATGACATTGCATCACACATATGCAAAGTTTTGGGGCAAAAGAAGATACCATTGTGGGGTGATAACACCTGTCGATTTATGGCTAATTTTTTTTTTTAACAATTTTGTAGCTAATTTAATGTTCTGATAAACCCATACAAAACATATCTCCAAAAACAAATGAAAAAAGCAACCTGAATAAGGAAAGTCATCAATGCGCTATGTTAAACATGAAAGTATTTTCACTCTCCTGACAATCAAACACTTTTGAGTTAAAGGTTTTAACACCCCACCAATCATGTATAATCACATTGTATCATTACTTATATACACTTTAAAATAGGCTCATGGCTACTGTAATGATAGAGGTACATTAGCTCATTCATTTAAAGCAGCTATCTTCTATGTAGAAGAAGCCACATTCAAAAGCATATTGCAGCACATGTGTCCTTGGATAAAGCAATGATCTTCCACTACATTTTCCAATGAACAGGATTTACCTCGATGAATACAAAGCCTGAGGTAACTCTAATTTGAGTCAATGGAAAACGTGCGTTATAGCAAAATTAAATCATTTCCAGTGGGTTGAAAGTCACTTGGCATTTGTTGCTGAAACTTCCAGTAATAGAGTTAAGATACAAAATTTCTTATGAATTAAAAGAAAGTCAGATACTCCCCCCCCCCCCCCCCTCCCCTTGAAAAAATCCATATTGCTGAACATACATATTACAGTATCATCTTAAATTGAAAACAGAATTAGGAGCAATGATCTGTTGCCATGCTACATGAGAACTATGGTACTCTAAAGGGGTTCAGATTTACATATATGTACATGTACCTTGTACCATACAAATAATGTTTTCCTGATTCTAGTACAGAATTACTGAAAAGGCAGAGGAATTGGAAATTTTATGGATGGAAAGACAAAATTCTGAAAAACATAGGGCCTTCTGTTCGATTTACCTGTTCAGATGTCCTTTGAACTTTGGTGCTTGATTGGCAGGTTCCATTCTCATTACAACTACATGCATTATCACCACTTCCAGCGCACTTCAGTACAGCCTGGAGAAAATCAGATTTCCATGCAGCAAAGTCTGCTTCAGTACCTGTCAAAGAGAGCAAAGAAATTGGTTCCAGTATTTTACAATTTAAACTGTAGTTTAATTTCAATTAAAAAGGAGGAAATCTATTTTGTTACTTCAAATCTTCATTTCCTGGTTCGTCACTGTTTAATGAAAATGATATAGTTCAAAATATTACGACATATTGATGTTATTAATTCAACATGTATTTGTTAAAGAAAAGATTAAAGAAAATGCTACACAACATACTAATAAAGCCTTCCCTCTAGAAAAAAAAAATTGAATTACTGCACCTGTCACTATGATCATGACAGACAAAGAGAGTGGATAAAATAAACAACTCCTCATTCTACCCTTCACAATGGTTCTGGTAGACAAAAGAAGAACATTCCTTCTCTGCCATTCTGTAAACTAAGTAGAACAGGTGTCACATGCACATTCTCCTGTTCTACATATTTTACAGAACAGCAGTGACGGGAAGTTCTTTTGTCTACCAGAACGATTGTGGAGGGTAGAATGAGGAGTTGTTATTTTGTCCACTCTCTTTGTCCGCCATGTTCATGTTGTGTGTCTACACTCTACAGTGACCTCTACAGTGGCCTTTTCAGTGGCCTCTTTTTACTTTTTTCCATATGGATGGCATGTATTGCTAGTCTTGAACACCAGCCCTATTATTATTTTACCTCCATGCTTGCTTGCTGCCACATTCCCATCCCCTTCTCCTCTTGGAAGCAAAGGCCTGGCACTCAAGTCTATCAGCCACTGGTGAACTCTCTTGCTGACCTGCGGATGAATCAAATAACAATCCAAGTGTAACCTAAAAACACTGCAATCTTCTTTTGTCTGATTCACTTACTGAAACATACATGTAGGACTCTCAATTCTGCTGAAAATTGTCTTAAATAACCCCAAATAAGTATGAATGTCATGTCCATTATGCTGGAATTGACCTAGTCACAAAATGGTAGCAACATCTTTACGGATCAATACTTAAAATCTTCCAAGTTGGCAACACAGAATGTAGCGCATATCCTTATTTCCCCATCAAACCTTTTGGAAATTGGTAATTACATGTATGTACGGCATATTAATCAAGGCCTCAGATTGTTCAAAACTGCATTATGAAATTGATGAAAATACAGGGCAATGGTTTAAAAATGCCAGATGAATACCTCTTTTTCCACGTACAAAATAAGAATGTTATGAATTTGCATTACGTTAACAATGGCTATGCACAGTAAGACATGTACTACACAAACTCTTTGATTGTAAATATCCCTTTAAATAAGCACATTTTTATATACATATTCTAAACAAAAATTCATTTTTAAGGATCCACACACAGGATGCATTATATAAAACAAATATTGACTGCTTACCATACAGTTCTGGTCATGGTTTATCTTTAGCTCATGGTGACCTCAAGACTCATATCACATTTTTACTGATCAACTGTTGGCAATATTTTCAACCACTGACCCTCAAAGCAGTCAAAATTGCTTTGCTAAATCACTGACAAAAGCATCCACACTCACTGTGTTATAGTGATCTTGATAGAGTGAGTTCCCTAGTCCAAAGACTGCAAAACAATGTCCTTTGAGCAGAGTCCTGGGTACCCTGAAGTCATTGACGGATTCCTGGAGCCATCGATAGAACCAAGCCCCTCCCTCGGGCGGCTCACCGTCAGTATAGGTCGAGAGGATATACACACTTACTGTCTGGTCATCTTGCTGTGAAAGAAAGAGAAACGTTTGGAAAGAAAGGTTTATACCTGAAGATTTTTATGTCGGTCCATGCATTGCATAAATGTCTAGTATAAACTATCACTCTGACCCTGAGCAGCATTTCATCAAACGGTCATAAGTACAAGTTCGCCGACATCCCATTGAAACGCGTGTATCAACATTAACATGCGTTTCAATGGGGTGTCGGCGAACTTGTACTTATGACGGTTTGATGAAACGATGCCCTGATATCTTCCTACAAGCCTACCAGGGAGAGTTCATTAGCATTTCTTTTATTATGCCTTGCTCTTCTGTATGCCCTTTGCTGTAATGCTTTATCCAGGTGCAAGCATATTTAGGTTTGCTGCACTGTAAGGAGCTCTGCTTCAAGTTAATAGACCGCTTCTGTAATGTATACAAATTTATGCACATAATTTTCTGAGCACCTAGTGACGAGCTATTCCATTAACCTGCTTTCTATAAATGAGCCTCAATACTTGGAATAGAGTTTGCATACATTATCTGTTGCTATGTCCGGCAAGCTTTCAGGTTGTCAAGAACAACCTTTGTTTGAAAGGTATGTATAAAATTTGCATACATTACCGAAGCTGTCTATTAGGACTAACAACAATACAATTAAAGGTGTTTTTCTGTTGCTAGGTGTTGGGGGAGATAGGAGGTAATTGGCTATAATTCAGGGTGTGTCGGGTCCTAAGTGGGAGTGTGAGCTGTGTGAAGGAAAATCAGGGCAGATGTCATTTAACCTTTGCGTGGAGAGGTTGAGCTCATCTTCCTCAAACATGTATATGAGAGGCTGTCATGTTGTCCTGTGACCGGGTGTGACTTCAAGGCCTAGGGTTTCCCCACTGGCAAGCATTTCAGGCTAGCAAGAAATAAGAACCTTTTCTTCTGGCTGCTCACCGCACACCAACAGCATAACACTATGAACCAGACTACATAGCAGGGGCGGATCCAAGATTTTGTAAAGATTTTGTAAAGGGGGGGGGGAGGCATACAAATGTCAAAAAATTTTCTGACAAGCAAAAAAAAAAAATAATAATTTTATACTCTGTAGAAGTAGGGACTTACAGATATTGCATGTAGAATTATGAAGGATACAATGTTTGTTTGTATATTGTATTGTATAACATGTACATATAATAAGAAGGCACAAACTTACATATGTGCATTCGTTATGCAGTCTAATTCAGGTAAGTAATTGTTTCTTTTAAATGATGACATGGGTAAATATTACCTCTGTAAATCAGATCGACAAACTGGACTCATAGAATAATATTTGTTTAATCATTCATGTTTTATAAACACTTATGAATGTTGCTTACCCATGTATTTACTGTAACAAATCTGTAAGAAAAAATCAGAAAGCAATTCTTTGCGTACTATGTTCAAAATGGTCACATCTTAAATGTGGAAATGTTAAAGATGATGTATTCTTTTCATCAGAAGACTGGATATGTAATATTTGTTATATGGATGAACTTCCGTGTTTTATGGGAAATTCGCCTCAAAAACAAATACCTATAACTACTAAAGACGATTATTCTAAGGATAAAGGTTTATATATATCTGTTTATCCTAAAGAAAAGGGCATTAAAATAGCACATTTAAACGTCCGCAGTCTACGAAATAAAAAAGATGATATACAATTGTTCCTAGATTCAAACCCGTATGATATTTTTTCCATGTCTGAAACCTGGCTTGACAATAATTTCCCCACAGGTTTTTTACGTATAAATGGATATACTTTAGAGAGAAAAGATAGAGTCAGTGGTGGTGGAGGTGGTGTAGGTTGTTATATCAAAACTAATATTATATACAAGAGAAGATATGACCTAGAAGAAAATTCGTTAGAATTGATGTGGATAGAAATTCAAATAAAAAATCACAAACCATATCTTCTCGGTATAGTGTATCGCCCACCAAAGGCCACGATTGAAGAGTTTGAAACCATGGAGTGTAATTTTGAAAATGTTTGTACTTTAACAGACAAAGTGTTAATTACAGGAGATATGAATTGTAACATGTTAACTGATAATGTTTTATCACAGAAAGTAATACAGATGTGTGATTCTTTTCAATTTAACCAGGTAATTTTAAAACCAACTCGTATTACTCCATTTAGTAAAACATTGATCGATCTTTTTTTGGTATCCCAGACTCTTGGTTCATTACCGTCTGGTGTTCAGTCTGTTGGTATTAGTGACCACTCTTTGATATATGTAATCCTTAAAGAAAAGAATGTTAAATCTCTTCCTAAAATTTCGATAATGAGGTCTTTTCGCACTTTTGATTCTGATATGTTTGTACGTGATTTATCTCTAGTCAATTGGAATTGTATATTTTCTGACAAAGAAAATGTCGATATTATGTGGTTGGATTTTAAAGCAAAGTTCGTTGAACTCTGCGACAGACACGCGCCTTATGTAAGCATAAGAAAAAAGCGTAATCCTGCACCGTGGATAACAAATGAGTACTTAATACTTTCACGGGATAGAGACTACTGTAAATCAAAATTCGATCATTTTAAATCTGTTTCAGATACAAAACAAATGGACCATTTCTGGACAGAATATAAGCGTATTCGCAATAAAATAAATAATATGAATAAAAAATTGAAACGGGAATATTACTGTAACAAATTTAAAAACTTTACAAATAACGACTTGAAACAAAAGTGGAATGTAATAAAAGAACTTTTACCAAAAACTAAAAATGAAAATGAATATAAGCTAAAATATGAAGAAAAAGTCATAGAAAACAATCATGAAATTGGTAATGTTTTCAATCAATTATTTAATACTATATCGGATAGAATAAGAAATCCAAGCACACAAAATCGTTATGTAGACGACCGCTGCCTTCAAAATGTTCCTATAACTGATAGCATTTTATCTTTTTCTGACATTACTGAAGAGTTTGTTTTAAAAGAACTGAAGAGTATTGATACATGTAAAACATATGGTCTAGATGGAATACACCCAACGTTACTTAAAGTGGCTGCAGAAATTGTTGTAAAACCATTGACCCTTATATTCAATTGTTCCCTTAATACCGGTAATATACCTAAGGATTTCAAATCTGCTAAAATAATTCCAATACATAAGAATGGTGATAAAACACAACCAATGAATTATAGACCCATATCTATTTTGTCCATAGTTAGTAAGATTTTAGAAAAAGGAATTCACAAACAGTTGTATGAATATTTAAATGAAAATTCATTGCTCTCTGATAATCAATCTGGTTTTCGACCTTTACACTCTACAAATTCTTGCATTCTTGATATTAATGAATATATTCTACAAAATATGAACTCCGGATATCTAACAGGTGGTGTATTTTTAGATCTTCGGAAGGCTTTCGATGTTATACCTCACGATAAATTGCTAAAGAAAATGTTTTTATATGGTATAAAGGGCACTGAGTATAAATGGTTCGAATCATATATAACAAACAGAACTCATTGTGTATCGATTGATGGTATTTTGAGTGACTCACTTGTTGTGAAAACAGGAATCGCTCAGGGTTCTACCCTTGGGCCATTAATTTTTAGCATGTATATAAATGATATTTGTGAAATGAATTTTATGCCATTAACTAAACTCTCATTATATGCTGATGATACCGTAGTTTTTTGTAAAGCCAAAACCCAGGAAGAATTACAAACTTCATTGCAATCTCAGTTTGATATGATAAGTGACTGGATGGATAGAAATGAAATGTATATAAATATTGATAAAACAAAGCTTATGATATTTGGTTCCGTCAAAAAGTAAGAAATTGTAAAATCAATATTACATGTAACAATTTGACATTAGAAACTGTAGATAAAATGAAGTATCTCGGTGTTATTCTCGATCCTTGTATGAAATGGACAAAACACGTTAATACTGTTATAAGCAAGCTCTCTCGGGTCACTGCATGTATACGAAGAATTAAGCCGTATCTAATCCGGAAGAATTTAATTGATTTGTACCATACTATGTTTGTCCCTCATCTTGACTATTGTAGCATTATCTGGGGTAATACAACAAAATGTAACATAACGAGACTGCAACGTGCCCAGAACAGATACGCTAGAATGATTTTAAATGTTGATAGATACACATCAACCTCATTTTTGTTACGTTCACTCAATTGGCAATCCGTGCAACAACGGATTAAGTTTAACCATTGTGTAATGATGTTTAAATTAATCAATAACCGTGTACCCAATTATTTAAAGAAACTTATTTCCCATAGACCAATTTGTTATTCTACTAGATATGCTGCAAACAGCCCTCTTTTTGTACCAACACCACGTACAGAATATATGAGGTCAACATTTTCCTACCAAGGAACAATGATTTTTAATAGACTACCTATCCATGTCCAAACTTGTGTATCATTTGAGTCTTTCAAGAAACAATGTAAGTGTCTAAGCTTTAACTTTTAACCTTGCCGACACCCTTTTCATATATATTGCTGTAATGAGTATGATGTTGGGGTGGGGGGGGGGGGGGGTAAGGAAGGGATCTGTAAATGGAAACGGATCACAAACCATTGATCCTTCGTGGTATTTTATTGGTTTTAATAAATGTTGAGTTGTGTATTTAAGACGTGATCCAATTTTATACTTGTTAATATTTCTTACACATTATTTTTTTGTATTGTTCTGTTATCTTATTGTTCTGAAACTGTTCTACATTGTATTTTAATTGTTTTATGTAATACAGGGCTCTCTTGCAAAGCAGTTTTTATGTACTGAAGAGACTACCCTGTATAAAGAACACAGAATAAATAAATAAATAAATAAAGAAGATGTGTCTTTCTTTTGTCTGCTGAAATCTACTTGTAAATCAATAAATGTCAATTTTTTCTGCATGTATGTATTGATCATCAGGCAAACAGGTGGAATGTTGAATTCTGAAGCACATACAACACGTAGGGCTATCAGCTACAGCCAATAAACTTTGGCCATGCATGTGGTGACATTTTCAAGATTTTGAGTAAATCATCACATCTTAGGTCATGCCCTAAAAGACATAAAGGCACATTCTTAGTTGGTTAGGATTTGTTCACAGGGCTTCCAATTAGAGTTTTGTGACTACAAGAAAACAAATGTTCAGTGCTGACAAATTTGTAAGTCCTGTTCAACATACATACCAAATTGCTCAGACAGGATATTTTTATGAAAGAGTGCTGAAGATGTTTTATACAAAATCTTCATAACTAAATTTATTTTTCACAAAATAAACCAGTTCGTAATCAGTACATGGTACAAATGACCCTGAAATGACCCCAATTTTACGCGCACACGCATCTGTTTTGGTGGGCGCGCTACTTGTTTAGCATGTAAAATCATACTGGCGCGTGCATCATGGTATGGTGTGCACAAAATAACAGCGTATAGAGGTCAATTGTACTCTGTACAATTTACCTTTACCTGCACATGCACAGATTGTAACAAACTGCCTTATCAACACCAAGTTTTGGAGGGGAAAAAAAAAAAAAATTATATTTATCTCAGATGGTTTTCGGGGTGCAAAGGTATTTAGGGCCAAGTTCCGAATGTAAAGGAAGCAGTGCAGCACAGTGGCAAGCTATCAATAATGATGAAGCTAGGCAATGTCTCTATGACTCTATCTTCCATAAGGCAGCATCCATGGAGGTAAACACTTGTTAGTGATTTGTTGAACTAAATACTGATCTATATGAGGAACTTCTAAATAAAGGATGAAGGATTATCTGTGTGAAAAAGATGTGGACATGTCTTCTGAAGAGTTTAACAAAGGTAAGCTTGCAAACATCCTAAAAAAGTAACTTTTAGAGTTGACACACATTTAAATGTCCCTGATGCAGAAATCAATCGAGCCGACAGAAAGCCGAGTCAAAGATGCCAACAGAGAGACAGATCTGAACCCACACCCAATTCATGTCAATCTTCTCCTGTTCACTGATCGCGATAACATTCTCAAATGCAGCTCATCGTTAACCCTAAAAAGACCGGGTTATTTTTGTACTCTCTCAGCCAGAGATATCTCAGGCTCTACTTAACAGGTCAATACCCAGTACTATTTTATACTTACATCTAGTAAAACATGTTTCTCTGGATCAAACTCCTTCAAATCAATGACATCTGTGTTCACTGTGCCAGGAATATCTTCAGCCAGCTGGGCAGCCAGGTTCTGTTAATAGAATAAAAGAATCAAAAGTGAGAGAAAAAAAAAAAACAGCCACTTCTTAAGATTTTTTCCTCTGGAGGCAGGTCAATCAGCTACAATTGTACAACTATTAAAGCTGATACCCTAGTATCATGCATGAATACAACTTTCCTATTATTTTTAGTCATGATGTGTCATGAATCATGATTATTACGCCAAGCTAGACAATTTTTCTTGTCACTACTAATTAGCAACCATGAAAAGTAAAATTAATTCTGATCTATTTTGTTTTCTCAAGAAAATCTAGAAGGGATCCCAGACTATTTTTTTTTTTCAAAATTATCTCACAACTTTCAAATGGTCAGCACATCTGAAATTAGCAAAGTGCCCACTCATTGTAATCTCAATTGGTGAATTCAAACTGTTCAAGCTGAATGCATAATAATCAATTAGGACTATTGAATAAATTTTATCCATTTATTAAAACATTTTTTTTCCAGACATAAAACAGGAATTACCATTTGACAGCCATCATGAAAGAAATTGGTCGGGAAGGGGAAATCAAATAAACTATTTGACTTAACCTTAAATTTCCAAGAGTACATTTTCTCATACCTTTGCTGTGCCAGTTTGGGTGCCATAAAAGATCTTGATACTGGTCACATCCAGGGTAGCATTTATATCTACTGGAGATGTAGACTTAATCTGTGCATTCTCTTTGTTGATCTGTATATTAAACAAAAAAGAAATACAGGTGAAGAATATTTTAAGTAGGGTGTTATAAAGATGATCTTTGAAGATATAACTTCGCAGGTTGACATAGATTCAATTCAATTCATTTATTTCATTCTCCATAAAAATACAAAAATATGATACATGATACTTGAGATAAAAATTGTGACATAAAACAAACTAAAGGTATGTGATTAACATGATAACATAATGTACATTAAAAAAATGTAAACAAGACACATTTTATGGGAATGGGGGGTCAACTAAAAGAGCATTTAGCCTTATAAAACATTGACCCCGTAGATAAATCATAAAGGAAGTAAATCGGATAGACAGAAAGAAAGAAGCATATACAGATAGAAAGTAATTCAAATCAATCAATCTCATACATACTAACAAGATGGGATTTAAAATATTTTTCAAAACTCTTCAAAAAAGGAATATTTCTTTAAGTGTTTGGGATATTGTTCCATACTACAGGACCTTTAAAAATAACTGAATTTTTTGAAACATTAGTCCTGATTTGGGGTAAATGAAAATTGGAGGCAATACGAGTCTTGTAATCATGGATATTACAATTTAAGGAAAATTTTGAAATTATGTAAGGCGGTAATAGACCTTTTGAACACATGAACATAAAAATGGCAATATTGAAAATATTTATATCATATACATTTAATATATTTAACTGATTTACAGCTATGGTATATCTTCCAAAAACTTTTCTGTTTTTGCCACAATGAAACTGACTGAATTCACCTAAAATTGAACGATAATGTATGCACTATAATTTTATATTTTACATAAATACTGAAACAAAACCTACTATAACTCTGTAGGGCCCGAACACAGACTTTGTGAAAGAAATAAAGTACTTTCTTTACTTTCCCTTTTTTTCTCTTTAAATATTATTAGTTCATGCATCATTTGCCATTACAAAATTATGAACGATCAAAGTCATCCTGTTAACGAAGTCAACATTATTCATTTAATCGTTCTGGTATCAGGCTGCGCGTGCCGCGTACGAATCGAACACATTTCCGCCAATCATTTGTACCCAACTCGATTCACATGTTCAACCAACTTGTCAGAAGGGAGTATAGGCCATAGTTCATTTAATTTGTCTTTACTGCACACCTTTATATCGGTATGTAGAGTTTATATCAAATTTCTGATTTAAAAAATATGAATGTCTAATATTAAAGTTGCATTGAAAATTGATGTATGCTTGAGCAGTAAGCTTACATGACGTATATAGGAATATGACAAGAAACGAAGGGTAAAGAAGATAAGAAATCAGGAGAAGAAGAAGGAAATAGAAGTTAAAAAGAAGAATAAGAAGAAGGAAACAAACTCTCTTATTATTTCTCAAATGAGAAATAAGTACATATATATATATATAGTATTTGAGCACAATCTATGATTAGTTATGTATGAACATAGTATACAGTCAGAAATATGATAAGAAGAAGAAAAAGGTGATGAGAAGGAGAAGTAGAAAAGTATGAATTAGAAAGTAATAAAAACGAAACAGAAAGGGAAAGGAGTATAAGTTAATACATACTTCAATAGTAAAACATAAATGCAAAATCAATGGGCAAAATTAATGTCATGCAGAGAATTTCTTTGTTTTATTGTATTTACATGTTCGTTATGTTGTATTGTACTGTACAATTTACATGCTTCTTTCTGTAATGCTGGTGGAAATCAAATTTCCACGATTTTATGTGGAT
The DNA here is from genome assembly GCA_025618425.1 of Heliocidaris tuberculata. Lineage (NCBI taxonomy): Eukaryota > Metazoa > Echinodermata > Echinoidea > Camarodonta > Echinometridae > Heliocidaris > Heliocidaris tuberculata. The sequence goes on from CM046840.1 coordinate 22,113,135, forward strand.
CAGATTGAATACAATTATCAAATTATCAATTATCAAAAGCAAACACAGCAAAATGAGCAGAAAATATGAAACTTCACCAAGGTATGAAAAAATTAAATGAAGTCAAAATCTGAGAAGACCATTTGCAGGTCATCTGATGTCATACCTGGGGGCCAGTCTTTCTCTGTCTACTGAAGATAGCTATTCCAACCACCCCAGCAACAGCAAGCCACACCCACTGCCATCCATCTGGCCACAAGTCCTGGTCTTTATCAGTGTTGCCTGCAAGGTACAGACAAATATGAATATCTATACAACTCTCTAAAGCTATAAATCTTAGTCAAAGATCAATATCTAGAGGTCAATATGAATGTGATTGATAATGAGATAAGTCATAAACAAGAAAAAGATGAAAAATTGGGGCTAAAATAGATAGAGTAGATGCTGCGAAGTGCGGCCGGTAGCTGGTGTACGGCCAGTCCATCGTTTGCATCAGTGCAAAATCACTTTAAAATACATGGCATTGTAATATATCACATATCACACACACACAGGGTAGATCTACATTACCCTGTGTGTGTGTGATATGATTCCTGGTCTCCAGAGCTTATCATATGAACAATGCCTAGAAAGACTCAATCTGCATTCCGACTACTCTATAGAAGACGAAGAGTGGATATGATTACAGTTTATAAATTGCTTAATGGAAAGTTGGGGATTTCTAGTGACATGTTCTTCGCACGCGCCATTCATTCATCAACGAGAGGACATAAGTTCAAACTCTTCACTAAACGCTCACGATTCTTCTTCTTCTAGTAATCGTCAGTGCAGCCTATCATGACGATCTGTACAATGACAGAATACCTGCTGTGTTTGCAGGCACAATAAACACCGGGTTTATACCCTACTCTTTGCGAGAAGTGTAGCGTATTAACGTGCACAGGGTGTAACTCTCCTACACACGGGGCCTCCAGCAGTGTAAAAATTAAAATTTCTTGCGCGAGGGCTACTTAGAAGTCCACCTATTGTGTTCAGAGATTTTAATACATTACGACCCTTGGGCAGAAATATTATTTGACGGTGGCTCTTTTTTCATTTACAGTGGCTTTTTCAAGAGTTTTGGGGGCTAATCGCCCTTAGCCCCCGCTTATTTTTTCCACTGGCCTCCAGTTATCGTTCTGTCCGAGGAACGGAGTGTTTTCCCCTGAACCCAAGCCTGCATCGAGAACAGAGGGGAGGGGCACGCTTACACACCACGCAGCGACAATCATTTTTGTAAGGTCAGGCGCAGGACTTGAACCCACGCACGCTTACGACGAAAGTCATATGCAGAGCCTGACAATTAACCGATTGCGTCACACTGCCTCCTTACAATTAGAACTCAGAAGTAAATTTTTCAGCCACAGGGTAGTATCAGACTGGAACAGGCTGCCTATCAATGTCGTCGAAGCAAAAAAAAATATAAGGAGTTATTGGACAAGCACTGGTGGGGGGAAAGATTTAAAACTTCCGTTCCTCAGCGCATGTAAAGCTGTAGTCTACTACTTAAGTTCAAATAGTTAAATTCAGTTGCGTAAACTTCGAAGTGGAGACCGGAAACCTAACAGGAGAAATACTTTATTTCCGTACCTGATGTGATGTGATGTGATGATGACTGGTCACTGGCCGCATACCGGCTACTAGACCGAAAATTTTGTCTCTTGTTTGTTGGCCTCTTATTTTGGTAGGGTCGGCGCTTCACTTAGAGACAGAAGCGGGCCGTTCGATCTGCTGTGCAAACCAAATACACAGTGACTCACACACTAATAACAGTTAGAATACGGTTGCAAGATTTTCAAACGGAGAATACCTTGGACCCTGAATTACCTGAAAAAGGAGCTTTAAAGGGATTATTCAGTCAAATTGGTAAGTTGAACCGATTCCTTACACAGTAGAGCCTAGGTCTAATATATTTAATTTACAAGAATATTTCTAAAAATTAAAATATACGGATTTTCCCAACTACATGCCGACTGTCCGTCGGCGGTCAGTAAGTTTGCACAGCAGAGCCAGAGTGATAGGCCCGTTTCTGTCTCTAAGTGAAGAGCCAACCCTACCAAAATAAGAGGCTAACAAACGAGAGATGGAATTTTCGGTTTAACCAGCTACCAGCCGCACTTTGTAGCATCTGCTCTAACTGTTAAAGTTTAACAACAGATAAGTTTGTACATCATACATGTATAAGTGATTCTAGATCTAAACTCAAACCTCAGCTTAATATCAGACAATGAAACGCCAATATACATGTAAATGACAAGCTCCCCCAGAATATATATATGATACAATAAACTTCATCAGGATGCTAATAAGCATAATAAACAGAAATTAAATACTGGTTGATAATGTGCCTTCTACTAACAAATAAACCTACATGTGGGACCACAATTTGCAGCACCTAAATATTGTGATCGCGGAATCTCAACTTTTCTGATACTTAACATGAAAGTTGTGACATTTAAGCTTATTTTAACTTAAACTTACTTGCATTACTCTCTTGAATAAGAATGAGGACAAAAACAAGCCAAATACACTTTAGTTTATTCCACATTTTCAATCTAGCACAGGCACACACAATACATGTAAACAAAATACAATTTGAAGAGCTGCTTAGTAGATTGAATTTAGACATATATTTACCACCTAAAATCACACAAATTGCTAGTATTAATGTGTTTTTAATTTGATAAACTTTAAAAATGTTTTTACGAGTGTAATTTATTGTATTAACATTTTATATAAGTATTACATTAAAATTATTTATGGTTCTTGCACCATACATTCATTTTGGCAATGCAATACGCGTGGAGTTTGTATTGGCTAGTGGTAGCTCCATATACACGTGCAATAAAGCCAGAGCATAATCATCAGTGATAGGTTGTACAGCGTAATCAGCCCTCGCTTTCGGCCGTCTCCAGCCCTACGGAAGATTTCAAAGCTCCGATCGATCGATATAAACTACTGTTGCTCCATTGTTCTTGTGCTGGTATCGAAACGAGAGTGCTGTGGGCATTCAGAGAGGGGTATATTTCTGTAAATTTAGCCTTTTTGTTTCGTCAAACATCAAAGGCACTCCATCGCAATGAAGTTAATAACATATGCAACTAATATGGTTCTAGTAGTCATCCTCTTCCTCTTGCATGAGGTGGCAAAATGTGCAGGAATCGGAGAAGTTATTTATGCGGTGAACAGTGGTGGACCGGCACACGTAGACATGTACGGTACGCACTACCAGGAGGATCCCTTGACTATCGGAATCCCGTCGGACTACGGGAAGAGTATGCAGATAGCGAGGGTCCCTCCGAGTGATGCCATCCTCTATCAGACGGAACGGTACCATCTCTCAACGTTCGGCTATGACATTCCAATCAAAGAAGATGGCGACTATGTTCTGATTCTCAAGTTTTGTGAAGTTTGGTTTACTTCTCCAAACATGAAGGTGATTTGAACTTCGGGCTTAATCATTTAATTAATTAGTCCCCCATCAAGGCATCATTCGTTGTAGATCTAACTGTAACTGTGTAAGCATGGTATTGGTAAGGTTACGCACACACGTCACTTGCATTTATATGTCTATTAATATGATAAGCCAGCTTGTAATTGCAATTTGCGCATGTGCAGATAAAGGTTATTTCTACCATTCAAGTACAATTGACCTTCATACGCTTTCATTGTGTGCACACCATGATCATCATGATGATGTTAAAAAAGTTGCGCCTCCACCAAAACAGATGAGCGTGCGCATACAAATTGGGGTCATTTCAGAATCCCTCATTTCAGAATCCCTCATTTCAGGGTCATTTGTAGTTGTACCATGTACTAATTAGTAATTACAGACTAGCTTATTGAGGGGGAATGAAGTCCCCATAGCATTGCACACAATGAACAGCTACTGTGCGGAGTGAATGAGGGGGGAACCTATTGGCTATTTGCCTATTTCACGGTAATCCCATTTGAAGTTTGTCCAAATTTAAGTTTTACAGTTTTTTTACATTGTTTTGTGATCATGTGATGAGTGAATTACTTTCATCAATAATCATTTGATTTTTTTAATTTTGTGGGTGACTGGGTGTGTCCTTCTGTTTTAAAGCTTAGCTTTTGTAATTGTAGCTCTGGTCTTATTTGGAGTCTAAACCAATGGAACTTAATTTATTAATTGTAGACCACAGCCATTTTCACAGGCAGAAAATTTTTGCGATATCCAAAAATTTAGTGTTATGTCAATAGACATGTTCACAAATATTCAAATTTTATGCATACTTTTAAAATAAAGGTTGTTCGTGACAACCTGAAAGCTTGTCAGAGGCCTGTCAGACATAGCAACAAGTAATGTATGTAAACTGGATTCCAAGTATTATATTGATTTTGTAATTCATTCATTAATAACAGGTTACTGGAATACCTCATTACTAGGTTCCCAGGAAAGAAACATCCATAAATTTGAATAACTTTGTGAACAGGTCTATTATTTACATTAAATGCAGGCAATAATTTATGGTTTTACAGTATCACTTTCTGGATTTAATGCATCCCCAATTTTAGTTTTGTTTAAAAAGTAATACTAATAATGCATCATTGATCCAGAAAATGATTTTGAGAATGGAACAACAAAACATCGGACTGATCTAGATACATTTACGAGTGCATTCGATTGAACTGTTGCTTTTTAATTTTACGAAAATCTAGGCAATGAAAGAATTGAAGAAGATTCTACTTGTAATTTACATGAATTGTGTTGGATGGGAAAATAGGGAATTAGGGATACTACATTTTTGTGGGTTGCTTGAGCCTGAAGAGGATAATGTGATACCTTTAGGACAGTACATTCTGATTGGTGAAAAGGAGGCAGTCATATGATATATCAAAACAAACTCTCTTCTTTTTTTCTTATACTTTCTCTCTAATATTTAGTATATGTAGGAATACTAATTCTCTTGCATGTTTTTTGCTAAAAAAAAAGTAAAAAAAGTGAAAAAATACCTGAATATATAAACAGTATACTTTGCAATTTATACATGTAGGACTTAATGTCTTTATGAAATTGGTAAATTTTACAAATTTCAGAAGAGGGGTTTTCTTTTCCTCAAAAATGAACAAGATCTTGTATTTGAATACTGCAAAATGCAGAATTAGCTAATGCAGAATTAGCTAATGTTACGTTATGGATTCATGCTAACAAACTGTCTTTGAATGTACAAAAGACTAATTACATGCTCTTTAGTAACTCGTTAAAGTCTTTGCCTGGTGATGTGTACTTTAATGGGGTACAGATTGAAAAGGTCTCAACAACTAAGTTTCTTGGGTTACATATTGATGATCAATTGAACTGGAAATGTCATGTTGATAAACTATGCAAGTTGCTGTCAAGGAATACAGGAGTAATACACAAATTGAAATCGGTTTTCCCTGAGGAAATTCTAGTTATATTGTACTCATCTCTAATTCTTCCATATTTAAATTATGGTATACTTGCATGGGGAAAAACACTCAAAACTCAGTTAGAGAGGTTACTCATTATTCAAAAGAGGGTTGTAAGGATAATGTGTAATGCTGCTTTCCGAGCCCACACAGATGGTTTATTTTCGAAACATAAAATTTTGAAGGTAGAGGATGTTTATAATCTGCAGTTGGGCTCTTTCATGTACAGTCTTAATGAAGGAACTATACCATTAGCTTTGACTAAGATATTTGTAAAAAATAATCAGGTACATAACTATTCAACAAGACAGGCATCAGATTTTCATCTGCCTTGTTCGAGAACTCAATTTGTTCTCAATACTCTTGTGTGCACTGGGCCAAGGTTCTGGAACTCACTTGATTCTAGTGTAAAACAGGCAGCAAGTTTACCAGTCTTTAAGCGGAAATTAAAGTTGATTCTTCTAGGTGACTATAGTGTTAATCACTGAATACTTTTTGTGGCTTGAAAGTAGAATTTACATGCATTTTGTTCTAAATGAGAAATCTCATGATAAAACAGAAGAATGGTAGGTTAATGGTTTAAATTATGTACTGCTGTACATAGTCAACTACTTTCCTGTTTGTTTTTGTCTTGTGAATGTATGTTCTGTCCCAATGATTTTTCCTTTCCCTCTTCTCTTTTCCTTTCTCAAATGTATCTTGTCATGTAATTATCTTTCCCCTTTGTACATATAACTTTCTTCTCTTTTTTTTAGATATCATATGCATATGTAATACAATGCATTTATTACATTTAAGTAGAATATTTTTTTTGGTAGAATTAGTCGTTAGCCATATTACTAGTAATTTGAAAATTAATTATCATGCAATCGCCTTGAGAGGGACCTTATTTCACAAGCTATGCTTTCCTAGGTCTCTCGTCTTTCTTCATGTTACATACTCTCTTCCTGTTAGGTTGTTAAATCATCGTTATTATTTACTATGTAGCTATTTTCTCATACATGTATTATTTTATTGGTCATATGTATCTTATGTATCCTGAAGAAAGATAAATAAACTTGAAACTTGAAACTTGAAACAGAGTACATGTAGCAGATCTACATGTACACTGTATGTATACCAATACCTGATGTACGGTATGCACTGTGCAAGTACTGTATAAGCTGAAATTTTCGCGCGGGTTTTATCTACCCGAATTTCGCGAGTAACGTGCCGATCGCGAATTTAACACCACACGAATATAATGCCACATCAACATGGACCTGGGAAATGTACAGTTTGCATGCAGCGCTATGTGACTGACTAGAGTGGCGGTGCCGGTGTGTATTGTTTATTGCTAGATGGACAGATCGCAGGCCTGGGCCTGGGTCGGCCATTCGTGAAAGCAACGACGAGTGAAAATATTAGCTTATACAGTAGTACGAATATCGTATGCAGAAAAACTTAATATTTCCCCTTCTCAGTTTGGAATATCTTGCTGCAAAATGGCCAAAATGTAATTGACTTTTCTACCTATATATTCAGACAGTTTTGGCAGGGTTAAGATTTCAAATTTTTCTGTGAAGCTCAGGATATGACAAATCCAAAGCGGTACTAGATCTATTTACCTTTTGAAAATACACTGTGACAATTTTAGATTTTGGCTATTTTTCTTAAAACACAGTTAAACAGTACTCGTATTTAATCCTGTTGTACTTTTGTTGCTCTTTACATCTTCATTAGGTGTTTGATGTGGTACTGAATGAGCAGCACACAGTTGTACCAGACTTGGATATCTACCAGAAGGTCGGGAGAGGGACAGCCCATGATGAGTACATCCCCTTCACAGTCAGTAAAAGCAAACTAAAGGTGCTGGGAGAGGTCTCTACACTCAGTGGCTATCTCAGAGTGGAATTTCAAAAGGTAATGTATTAAACCTTCCATTTGCCAGGGTACATTTGTTTGTCTTCTGTATTTCTCCTGAGTTAATCTTACTTTGTTGCTATATTCCTTATACTATTTCCCAGTTTTTAATTCTTACTATCCTTCTCTCTCACTCTCTCTCCATCTCTCTCTCCCTCTCTCTCTCTCTCCCTCTCTCTCCCTTCCTCCCTTTATCTCCCTCTTTCTCCTTCTTACACCCTCTATCTCCCTCTCGCACACACTCTCTCTCTCATACTCCCTTATTTCTCTTCTTTTCTCCCTCTTTTTCCACTTTTTCCCCTCTTTTCTCACTTTTCTCACTTTTCTCCCTCTTTTTCTCCCTTTTCCCCCTCTTATTCTCTCTCGCTCCATCCATTTCCCTCTCTCTTCTCACTTTCTCCCTCCCTTTCCCTTACTTTCTCCCTCCCCCTCTCTCTCTATTTCTACCTTTCCCTCTGTTGAACATGAAATAGTTGTGTGATGATTATTTTGAATTTTGAAGTCCAACCCAGTGACCCACTGATATTCTACCGTGGGCAAATTTTATGAAATTATAAGTTAAAGTTTGTGACTATCCCTACATATATCTGTCCATTACTACCAAATTGTTTAAGCTTTGGCTAGCTTAGCAAGGAACTTGTCATTATTTTTGGTTGTTTTATTTTTTACAGGGTAATCTGGACAACCCCAAAATCAATGCACTTGTTGTGTACAAGGGGACAATGGATGGTGAGTATGTAAATGTTTTAGAAGCACAAGGCCATGTTCTTACGGATTGGAATGTCAAAGATGTCAATTTCTTATGTTGTGGCTTGGTCATTTTCACTGTAGGCTACAGAATATAGTACCTGGTATAGTTTTGGGTAATCTTTTTGTCTTTGGAAAGAGGTTTATGGGATTTTTTTATCAATTAGGCCCAACTGATTGTTTTGAAGTAGATTTGTGTTAAAGTCTTTAATTTTTTAGGGGTTTATAGTAAATACTATTATCATTATAATGCTTTTTATGGAGGAATGCAAAGTCAAATGTTTATTATATTAATCCTCCTGATGCATTTTATTCAGAAGTACAATGTGCAGCCTTCTCACCAGTATAAAGCACCCTTGGTGCTGGTACCAAGAGTGAGGAATTTCAGAAAATAAACCCATACCATATAAGTAGATTCTCCTAACAAGGGTACCGACAAGGGTAATAAATTAGTCAAGGCCTACTGTCAATCTCCCAAGTTGTTTTGGTCCTCCCAAACCACCTCCCTGGGCTGTCATAATGCAATATTTCACTCAGTATGGACCAGTCAATGTGTCGGTGCATACTTTCAACCTGCAAAATTGCTTTGGTCCTCTCAGATCACCCCTGATCACCCCCATGGGATTCAGTAAAGCCTTACATGTATTTCTGTCAATTTGAACCGTGTGTAAACTCTTCTCTGCCAAGAAGCCTGGCAATGTGAATACTGAATACTCATTATTATAATCATCGTTCTGAATTTGAATTTTTGTTGATACAGTGTATCATTCCTAAACTGGCAGTCATGAATCTGAAACACACTTTGCTTTTCTTTTCTATGTACATAGATGTTCCCAGATTGCCACCATTTCCCGGGCTCGAGGAACCAAACGACGACGGCGATGACGAAGAGGAGAAGGAGGAGGACGATGCACCAAAGGTGACCACTAAGGCGAAATATAAGTCTGGGCCTAAAGCTGTTGACCCTTATGCAGCTGATGAAACAAGCTTCTTATTCCCAGTACTTACAGCAATAGCAATTTTCATCCCTACACTATTCTGTCTCTGTAGATTATAATGCATAGCTGTTATAGTTCTCAATCGTGTTAGGGACCAGCACTAGCTTTGATCACGCTGCTAATGGTTTTTCGGGGCAACCGTATTTGAAAGTTGCCATGTGGATTGGTGATTGCCTAAGGTACTCTTTGACATTGTAATTTACATTATTGACCCCTTAAAAAAGTACTGGTTACCTTTATTTAAATGTGTGTAATTCGGTGGCTCGAAGAAAAGGGCAGAGATGAAGTTTGCCCTGATCAAGCTAGCTAGCTAGTGTTGGTCCATTTTTATTTCCTATTTGGTAATTGGAGGATATTTGGAGGAAAAAGTGTGGTGTAGGTATATGTACCTTGACTATGGGCACAGTCTCCAAATTATATACTTTTTATTGGGTATAATGGAATACAAAATTCAATTTGCAACATCAGTTTTTATTTGTATGCAAAATTGTATTAGTTGTGCATCAGATGGGTTGTACAGTATACCCGCAGGAAAATATGTCATATGTACATCACTTGCAATTCATGTTTCTTTCGTGTGTATCACTGGATTAGTGGATTTAGTGAAATTTGGGTCAATATTCTTTTCCATTATCAGTTTTTGTAATGTTTCTCAAAAGTAGAATGCTGCAATGACTTTCTTGCATTCGTCCATCTCCTTCAATAATTAAAGGTTTGTGCTTTTTTCACAATTGTGATATAATTATAACAATATGAATAATATTGGAAAAACTGTGTCCACATATTAATATGACTACCTTTTTTATCAGATTCCAACATGAATGCAAAAAATTAATGAAATAATTTGCCTCAATTACCAAATCTCAGGATTAATAGAATTTATTAGTTTACCAGCACTTATAAATGGTTAGCTTTTACCATTATCAGCTTGCAAGGTTTGACAGACAAAAGACAAAATTTCATTCTGGTATTGGGGCTCGAGATTTTAAAGATTCCAACTAGTGCTTTCACAATTTATGCAATTGAATTTATAGTGGATTGTGAAGAATTACTGTATTTTTGGTTACATGGCATTTTTTCCTAAGGTTCATAATTCAGAAGGTTCATTTTTCCAATGGTTCTTATTTCCAGAGGTTTGTTACTCCGACGAGTCATAATTCCAAAAATGAAATAAAGTTCATACAGTATTTCATCAGGTTTGTAATTCCGAAAAGTTATATAGGCTCTATTTCATTTTCAGAATTCGAACCTTCGGAATTATGAACCCTTTTTAATTTCGGAATTATGAACCCTATTTCATTTTTCTGTATTATGAATCCTTTTTCATTTTCAGAATTATGAACCCTATTTTATTTTTGGAATTACGAACCTTCGAAATAACGAACCGTCGGAGAAATGCATCTGGGGAGTGTCAAGCGTTTTGTCAGTGATTTTTACCGACAAATCTGCTCTCAGCCAATCAGATGCAAGGATTTCAGTAGCTTATAACAGTTGTCGGTAAAAATCACTGACAAAGCACTTGATGAAACGCTCCCCAGATGTTCAAAATTATGAACCTTATTTCATTTTTGGAATTCTGAACCTTTGGAGAAATGCATCAAATGTTCGGAATTATGAATCCCCAGCTATGGGAAATTTGTGTTTCGGAATTACGAACCTTCAGAATTATGAACTTTCGGAAAAACGAGTACCCCTCCCCCCCCCCCCCCCCCCCCCATTTTTATGCTTGTTATGAAGCTCGAAACAGAGAAGTCTTATGTTCCATGGAAACCTAATTCTCCTTGATGGTCTTCTGTTTATCATAATGGATAGCAACCTCCTCCCAAGAAAAACAGGATGAATTCTTCTCATTTGATCCAGTTAATGGGACTCAACAAAGCCGACAAGAACATTAGGGACATTAGGGGGCCCTGGGATGCCTTTAGACCAAGCAAACACAACACAAGTTTCGAATGGGAAGGTCTCTCTTATGAAACTAAACTCCTTTGCCACCTTACTAGTCGTCAGACTTCTCTTTAACCCAGTGAATACTAAGCCCTAGATAACTTAGGATGGTTTCTATGAAAAATGTGCATTATATGAAAATGTAACCATATTTAGCGGGTATAGAGTCCATTGGGAGTAGCATGGGGATGGGGTGACTGTGGATGTTTCTTTTAAACCCCCCCCCCCCCTTCCAATTGTCTCATTTTTCAATACACATTCATGAAAGATTGCACTCTGAGCATTTGGTTATGGATGAATAATTTCTTTTTGCAATCGTCTTTTGTGTGTCTCTTATCCTAAAGTTGTGTAGCAAATTCAGTGCTCAAATGGGGTTAGCAATGTAGCAAGACTGCACATACTGTCATACATGTATATTTCTCTTAATTGTGCTGCAGTCAAAAGGGGTTGTTGTTTTTTCCTTTGTTTGCTATGGTCAGTTAGGTTCAGTTTTAGAAGGAAAGCTCTCATTTCCAAATAGATTGCCATGCCAAAGGTATTTTTTTGCTTTTGAAAGATTATTTGATTATTTTCATGGTGCTTTGTCTTGACTTTTCTTTTTTATTGACAATCGAGTAATGCTCATCTGTTAGGTAAAGATGTGAAATGGCCCATGTGAATTAGGAGTAGCCAGCTCACATGACACTGATCCATTTATTTTTTTTTTAATTTATTTTTTCTTTAATTTGTTTTTTTTATTTGTTTATTTATTTTTTATATTTCATTTTTTATTTTTTTATTTTATTTCTTTTTTATTTTTTTATTTATTTTTTATTTTTATTTTATTTTTTATTTTATTTATTTTATTTTATTTTTTTTATTTTTTATTTTTTTTATTTTTATTTTTTTTATTTTTTTTTTTATTTTTTTTTTTTATTTTTTTTTTTTGGGGGGGGGGGGGGGGGGGGGGGTATACATTTAACAAATAACAACTACAAGCATTGCATGCACCCAAGAGATTACAACTGTGATAAAATCATGGTTGATGTGATTAATAAAATGAACAGTAATAACATCATTTTTTGAGGTTATACATGTATAATACTCAGGATAACTAAAAATACTTCATGCACATCTGCACTTCATGCTTTCAGAAGTAAATTCCTGCCTTTAAAGCTTACTTATGATTTATGAAAAACTGAACATTGATCAAATGAAAATTGCTATAAAGGCATTGCAAGAATTGCTTCTACAATGTAGCAGAAAATGCAAGAATTTTATTTTCCATGTACCGTGGTTGGTAAATCAATAACCATCAAATCTACAGACATCTGCTGTAGTCTGAGCATGACCTATGACCTTTAGCCCCAGCTGTAAGAGAACTTAGAATCCTCAGCTCCCGGCGAGCCAATTTTTTTTTTTTTTTCATTGTGTGTCTGAGGTCCGTATAGAGATTATCTATGTATATTTTGGGATGTCAATATAGAATATGAATATGAATTCGGTGACTGATTTGAAATTTTGTCTTTATCTTGCAATTGTGTTTTAATTGTTTCTTGTTCTGTCTTGTACATTGTATGGAAGACAGACATGAAGAAGTTCTTGTGTAATTGTAATTTATATACAAAGGGAATAAGTGGTTTCTGAGCTACCTTTTTGCAATGGTTAAAGTTTTTATTTTATAACTGTTATTGTCTTTTTTTTCAATGTAAAACAGTCATTGTGAACATTCCTAATAAAGATTTCACTTTCTTATATAACTTTCATTGCATATGATTTTTGATTAATTTGGTTTTTGAATAATTGTGTTTGGTTTTTGAAAAAAATATAATTTTCAATGCTGTCTATGTTTGATTTTTTTTTCATTAATTTTGTCAAAATTTCTTCTATGTTAAAATGTGCCTTATTAAAACAAGGGTGAAGGAAAGGTGCTATCTGTGAAATATTGAAGTGTGAATGATGAATGATATTGAAAATGGAGGAGACATTGAGACCTTGGTCTGTAGAGTGACAATGAGGAGAGAATGGTTTACTCACTGAAACGTAATGTACTTAATGATTAACATATTGATAGATAATGGTTAATTATTAAATGATTGAGGGACTGATAATTAAGTACATGTGTGTATATATATGGGAGAATTATGAAATCACGTGTATAACGATTGCTACACTGGTAAAGGGGACCATGGTTAACTTGGAAGGTTGGAAGATAAAAAGTGGGAATGGAGAATTCATATATAATTAATGAACCACAAAAACAAATATACAATATATTTGAATCTTTTCTTCTTTTCTTTGCTGAATAAATCAGTGATAGTAATAGGTATGTCTAATGCTGATGTTAACAAACAAAAACGATAGTTTTAACAATATCTAATGTAAGTATAAAGGTGACTGAATGAAATCAGGTTATTTTCATATTTTTGCTCTGTCTCTCTGTCTCTCCGTCTCTCTCTCTCTCTATCTCTCTCTCTCTCTCTCTCTCTCTCTCCCTCCCTCTCTCTGTCCCTGTCTACTACTATGCCCCTCCCCCCCCCCCCCCCCCCCCCCCCCCCACTCTCTCTTTCTCTCTAGTTCTTCCCTCTAAGTTAATAGTTTATCAAAAATGAATATTCAAAAATCGAACATTTTTCCCCGGGCCCTTTTCGCTGCCCCCAAATTATTTTCCACACATGTTAACGTAAATTTCATGAATTATTCATAAGCTGAGCTACAAGACCGAAGTGCGAAGCTCGTGGACTTCGCCTTTCTCATCCCAAAAAACAAAACTTAAAACCCAAAACCAGAGCAAACAAAATAGCGCGCGCTAGCGGTACGTAGAGGGCGGCAAACACGCGGTAAACTTGAACTCTGAAATTCGACTCGAGAGCTAACTGGAGGGGGAGAATAATGTCTTTATCAACTCAACAAAGTGACGAAGACGGACAACATGTGTTGTCTTTGAGAATAGACAATGCCAGGAATGTGGCGATGGTTCTGAAGGCTATTCACTTCAAAGATCGGGAGGTGAATTCTTAAATTTAAGCGTGTTTTTAGCTAGTCTGTAAAACGTTACCTGGGATGCAATAGGTGGGACTGTAAGATCTTTAATCATTCCACTTGGTCGTGTCTCTGGAGTGTTGTTGTGACTTGTGTGTGATATATGGGGAGCCGGCTGTAGTCTAGCGTCTAGCTATACTAGATGTGTGTGTGTTGTGTGTTATTGGGTTTTCACAGACGTGTAACTATAGTCAAGGATTGTAATTCAGAACAGATTGTAATCATGGTAATTTGTATTACCGAACGTGTACAGTTGTTAAGCGCCTAAAATGGGTTTTCATACGCGTGGGATTACGCGTATGAAAACCACACTATTGAAACAAAGGTTGTGTCTTTTTCCCATACATAGGTTTCACACGTTCGGAAATACAGTACCTTTTTCAAGGGACCAAAATGCCACGTCGTTGGGAAGGGGTTCACTCGGAAGGGAATATTGTATTAAATCTACGTTGTCTTTTTAAAATTCCATCAACTTCTTTTTCTGTAGGACTTTGAGCATTCATGTAAGTTTGTCAGATATTCGTTTGATATTTTATTTGCTATCGTTGATTTTCTGAAAAGTGTTCAGACACTGGATCAACCACCATATGATGGCAGATGGGGAGCCCTATGTCTGCGCACCTAAGATTTGACCTAAAATTTAACAAGAATTTCTTTGATATTGCACTAATGCTTAATTTCATATAATTTCTGATATTCTAAAGAGTAAGTGTGGTTTTTGCATGAATATTTATCGCTATAATTAAGATGAAAAGTTTGTATTCGTGGCTTGTTTTGTTTCTTTAGAATCGCGCAGTTAAGCATGTGGCAGACTTGGGCTATCTAGCCATATATTAGGGTGTCTGAAGTCACACTGAAAAGTGTCAGCTTAAAAACGTGCTGATTCAGGAAGGAAAATGGCACAATTTTGGGGGCAAATTCATCCTGTTATTACAATGTAAAACCGTAAACCTTCTCCACGTTATTACAATGTGATCTGAATTAATTTTTATCTCATATTTGGAATGTATGGAAAGAGAAAATCCTGGTCATTCTTTTGACACTAGGGACAAGTTTTTAGGCTCACTAGAAAATTAAAATAAGAGATAAATTGCAAACCCTTATATTTGTGTGTATTCAGATTGCCATTTCCCCATGCGTTTCCTATGGGAAACTGAAATTTCTGTTTTACACAAATTTTGTCACTTTTTCGCAATTTTACACTGTGATCTGATATTCAAACCTTGAAAAATTCATACCATCAGAAAGATTGTAAAATTTCCTATCTGGTCATGTAAAGGACAAGTTTTTGACATTAAGTATAAAGTCGTAACAGGTCTCGGAAGCTCAAAATTTGGATTTGTGTGTGTCCCATTTCTTAACTACATAGCCTATGGCAGGAAAAAGCTGAAAAATGGTCCGATTTCATTCTCTTATTTTACAGTAATTAACTGGAATTTTTCATGAAATATCATATTTCTGTCAGTTTGATGGTTATTATTTTTCAAATCCAGAAAGAAAATTTAATATCATTTTGAAATAAGAGAAATAATTTTTTTCTCCGGACACCCTACATATATCGAGAATGACTCTACGTGTATCATCAATCACTATGAATCAGATATTATTCACGATCACATCTGGGGGAACAATCTAAAGTCGGCAGACACGGAGAATAGGGGACCAGACGTGCGTGCTGTATTCAATACTGTGCGTGACAATATGCCAGACGCGCTTCTCTAGACAGAATAAACTGAATTGTCACACACAGTATTGAATACAGCACGCGCGTCTGGTCCCCTATTCTCCAGGTTTGCCTTTTAGTGTAACATCACTGTCAGAAAGACATGACTCGGTTCCGAACCTGGCTGGATCCGATCAGAATCGCTTTGAAGGCAAAGACAGAGTCAGATTCAGAGACAATGGATATTTGTGCTAAAAGAGTAAAAGGTGCTAGATATCTACTTGTTCAACTCCCATGATTCCATATCCCAGTTGTGAATTTGTGACCCAACAACAACATGCCCAATTGCCTGTTTGCAAACGTTAGTTTGACTTATTAAAAGGGAAAGTCCACCCTGGTGTTAACGTTAGATCTAAGTTGATTTGAATAAAATCAGAAAATTGAGAGAAACAGATTAGTGAAAGTTTGAGCAAAATCCGATAAGAAATAAGAAAGTTATGAATTTATGAATTTGTAATCAATCAAACACAAATTGGCAACTCCTTGTCGTATCTTGCGAGCTCCTCTCCCAGTACAGAAACTTTCATGAATTTTCATTTTCTTAGTTTTTTGATGAAGGAATGCATTTGTTTCATACAAGTTTTGTGTAAAAACATGAGCAGTGATTATATATCTAAGGTGCATGTATGATTGAATATTTTCTTTAGCGAAAATGGAAATTAATGATTTTTGGGGTACAGGACAAATGGGAGAGGAGCTCACAAGATACGTCACAGAGTGAAGGAGTTGCCAATTAGTGGGGATGTATGATGCAACAAAGGTATTTACCCGTACCAGTACTCACTTACATGTACCTGTGTGTTACAAAATAAAGAAATCTGAAGAAGTTTTTTTTTAATTTAGGCAGTTTGCTTCATATTTGCATGAGCCTTTAAAGTGAATGAATCCTACAGCAAAAACTACTCTATATTGATAATATGAAGCTGTATTTCAATTCTGTTTGGCAGCTTGCTACATTTTGTGCAAGTGAGAATGGACTCAAAGTGACAGTGGAGGATGCAAAGTGTGTCCAGGCGAATGCTTTCATCCAGTCCAACATATTCCAGGAGTACAACATGCAGGAGGATACAGCTACTTTCAAAATCAACCTCTCAGTGTTGCTGGTATGTGATCATTCGTTCTCTTAGGAGTGAGGGGGGTGTGAAGAAGGGGTGTACAGACCTTGAATGTCATCAGTTATAGGGCAGGGCCACTCTTGGCAGTCATACGGCCACAAAAGCTCAAAGAAGCTGCCTGATAGCAACCCGCAGTGGCTTAACCTAAATTAGTCTTCAGATTTGTCATTATGGATGGAGCCATTTGAAGACTGAGTCGGGACACAATGGCAAAACATATCGGGTATTTAGTTCTAAACATCTTAAGGTTTCACGTATTGGCTCAAACAAATCGAAAGAAAACTGCTAGAAGTGTTTGTAATGCATTGTGGCCAGTTTTATTTTCTCTACTCAAATTTTCGACGGCTTCCTCCGTCTTCGTCAGGAGTATACAGGAGTATATCAGTATACTCCTGACAAAGACGAAATTTGAGTAGAGAAAATAAAATTGACAACAATGCATTACAAAGTACTTCTAGCAGTTTTCTTAGGTATTTAGTTCTGATATATGTAATGGCAAGTTGGTAAGAAAAAATATTAAAAAATCAAACATGCATTTCAAACATCTTTGTTTAGCATTCATTTTTATCCAGCACTTGTGTCAGTATTCTTCAATAAATTGTTTTCTCTTTGTTACAGGAGTGTCTGACTATTTTTGGTAGTAACCCAATGGGAGGTGCCACACCTGCTTTAAAGATGTCCTATGGAGGATATGGATCACCACTGCTCCTCATGTGAGTTGTGAACCCTATTTACCCATGATGCGGTACACATGGGTCGGCATGGTCAAATTTCAGTTTTGGTATTTCGTCAGAGAATATACTTTTTTCTAGGTAATTTAAAAATGTGGAAGCACCAAACAATCTAAAGTCACTATTGGGTTTTGTTGTATTAGTTTTCCTTTTTTATGACCCTGTATACTTTTCTCACTTTGATCTTCCATAACTTTAGAACAGAAAAAGTTTTTTAACTGATATTTTGTCCAACATAATGAACAGGATGTACTTAACATTCGTGCAGTGCATATTCACTAATGCACTCGTAAACATGAATTATTTGTATACTGTCTCATTGTCAGTTTTTGATCTTGTCTGTTTGGAGCCAGAAGGGCATTAAAGGGAAATCCAACCTTAATAGAAAGTTGCTTTGAAAGGAAGAGGAAAAATCAGAGAAGCAGATTGGTGAAAGTTTGAACAAAATCGGACAAGCAGTAAGAAAGTTATGAATTTTTGAAAGTTGTAATCACTATGCGTATGGGAATTTCAAATTGGCCGAATAGGTAATGTCACTGTGATGTAGCTGTGGACAACTCCCCCATTAGCTCTAACACACAAAATGACTAAAATGTCACTTTTTTTCAAAATGCATAACTCAGTAGGATCTTTTCGTTCATGAGGACCTTTAACAATACGTTATCTCCAATATATTTTGGGTACTGCCCCGAGGGTAAAAGCGCCTCAAAGAAAACGGCAAATTAATGATAATTTTGTGTACTACAAATGGGAGAGTTGTCCACAAAAATGTCACAATTGACTCACCAAATTGCCAATTTGAGATTCGCATAGATGTAGTGATCTCATTTTTCAAACATCCATAACTTTCTTAGTCCTTGTCCGATTTCTTTCAAACTTTTACCATCCTGGGGAGGATTTCACTAACGCTTGCAATGCATCGTTAACCCTTCGTAAGGGCTTGAACCCATCGCCCGGGCCTGAATCCATCGCCCGTGGACGATGGGTTGCTTTTCGATTTCACAAAGCTCCTGAGAAGGGTTCACCCGTCGCAAACCCCATCGCAACGCAGCGGATGCTAGAAGGGTGATCGTAGACTCATCGTTGAGCTGCGATGGGTTCAAAAAGTTAACTTCCTGTCCCAACGGAACATATGGCGCGAAATCCTTTGCAAGTTGAATTCGCTTTATTTGTTTTTATTGTGTGTTTTAAACATTTCTCAATCATTTGTGGCTCGCATTCTGGTCAAGATAGAACGTTCTTTTTTCTTTTTTTTATAAAAAGGCCATACTTTTCAACAACTTCCTGCTTTTAATTATCTTTTAGACGAAATGCTTGTAATTTTTTTGAAACATCTTTAATTTTTTTTGTATTTTTAATTCATTATTTTTTTTTTTTATGTAGGGCCTATTATTCGTTAATTGATTATCATTGCAATAATCTTTTTATTTTTGTGGTGGGGGAACAAATAAATTTAAATCATTTTGGGGATGTGCGCATCCCCCCCCCCCCCCCCCCCCCCCCCCCCCCCCCCCCCCCCCCCCCGTCCTCAAGAAAAAGGAATATGGTAACTTTGAGAAAATGTTTGCACACTGTGGAACTCTTTCTTCTGTCCCTCTCTATTTCACCGATTTTTGTATTCAAATTAACTCATGAATACATTACTTGCTTTCTCCATTTCACTTACCCGCCATTCCTTTCTTTTTTCTTCTCTCTCTCTTCTCATTACTCGACCTTTCTTCTCTCCCTCTCTTACTATCTCGATATATAAGTCTACACCCCCTGTTCTTGAATCATTCATTTCTTTCACTCTTACTACTTCTCTCTCTCTCTATCTTATAGCTTTGAAATATGATATTATGTATAAATCCCTTTATTTCTCAGCACATTAATGTTACTCTAAGAATTTCAACTTTTTAAGACATACTACAAATCTCATGAGTATAAACATATATGAAATACAAATCCAACTGCCACTGTCTTGTCAATCAAAGTCTACAGCTCCACATGGATTTTATTAGTTAATGATCAAAGAAGTATTATACAAAGTGACTGAAAAAAAAAATTAAACTATTTCCTGACTCTGATATTTACATAACAGTTGCTTGGCGGAAATTGCAATGAAAGTGTTGTTGATCCCAACTCAATCTCATCCAATCTAAAGTAACAAGAATTTGCAATTAATATAGACATAGGCGTACGGGCACATTTTCGCGAAGGGGGAGGGGGGAGGGGGGCTGATGATTCTTGCCAGTATATCAACTTACTAATTTCTATATTTTTTGATCGAGCGAAGCGAGCGAGCAGAAAAATTTGACACTTTTTGGAGTGAAAATTCTGCCCAAATATCGGCACTTTCAAAATCCTCAGGGAAGCTGCAGCCACATAGCCCCCCCCCCCCCCGCCCCGCCTCATAAGCGTATGAATTCGGATTAAATCAATATGATTTTCAGTGAATTTATAGACAAATTTCAATTGGCTGTTTTATTTTTAACATCAAAACAGTGCATGTAGCATATTTAGATGAAGATACGATTCCCAAAAGGAACTATGCCATATTGAATATACATATATAATCCAAAATAAATTTTCATTATGCATTTTGAGAATTCTACAACTTAACAGGCTGTCAGCAGAATATGGTTGATATATAAAGATGTAGCATTACTCGTGTCATATGACACTATTGGCCTAAGTGGATGTCTAATATAACAGACAAGTGGGTTAATCATGCACAAATTAGCATTGACAAATTAGCATTGACATCAACATTATACAAATAATGACAGTAGTTATATTTTGAAAAAAATAACACCTTAATTACTACTTATCACTAGCCAAACTCTAAGGAAACTTGTAGAATAGCATTACGAAGAGCAGGCCAGTATGAATGCAATTTACTAAATAAGTAAACATCATGGAAATGAATTAAACTTCACGAACAACAGAATGTCGCCTTTATCAAATGTAAAACAAGAAAAAAAAAACAGGAAAGAGAAGCAACAGAAATTCCAGATGGCATTCAGTAAGTTCCTCATATTCTTTGGGTATAAAGAAATCCAGTTTGGTATTTCAATATGAATATTTACAATACAAACAATGATTGCAATCAGAGGCATCACCAGCGGCAATATAATAGTTGGGGGAGTGGTGGGCTAAGGGGCAAGGAAAATCATGGGGGGGGGGGGCACACAGTGGCAGAGCAAGGATTATTTCACTACTAAAATTGGACTCCTGTCCCCTCTTCTCATGCCTGGTGCCTGGTGCAAGCACTGTTTGCCATTAATCATATCTCTCCAAATTAATCCTAACTGTACGTGTACCCCAACTCACTGAACATCGACATGTTGGATGTGTAATCGCCCCCTAAAATTCTGCACAAAAGACAATCATTTTTTGAAACACAATATAATCATAATTACAAGTTTTACCACTAGCCCGCATCTAAACTACAATAGGATCAGAGGCGTCTGTTGATTTCTTGAAAATCCATTGATCCCTTGTAATATGATTTTAAAAAACCCCTCAATTTTCTCATCTTTTTAGTGTCATCATCATCTTGTCAATTGGTAGGTGATGCATCTCATGCATTTCTTTCTTTGATGCTTTCTTCATCTTCTTTCCTTCTGTTCCTCCTTCCTTCTTGGAATTAATGCGTCTATGATCTAGTAAAAAGTGAAGAAAAAGACGTATAATTATGATTTACCTTAATTTCCAGTCAAAATGAAAAAGAGGAAAGAGGAAAGACGAAGCAGTGTATCTTACTTAAAAGTCAGAAGTTAACATTGAAATTGGTCCATCAATTTATCTTTATTTTCAAAGTAGAAAAGGATGTAAGCCCGCTTTTGGAATTTTCAAAATGTAAAAAAATTAATAGACAAATTATTGGATTGAAACATGAACAGCTCTAACAGAGATGTGGTGTTTAACATGAGAGAGAGAGAGAGAGAGAGAGAGAGAGAGAGAGACTGAAAGGCTTGGGAGAGTAGGATCAATGCAAGGAAATTTTTTAAAAATGCAGAGGTATACATTCTAGGAGCATATTTAGCTCGTCTTATGTTTCTAGAACACTGAATAAACAAAACAAAACACATAATAGTTATAACAAAAATGAAGATTTGAAAAGTGGATGTTCCATATGTGATTAAATCCTACCTTCCAATAGGTATCTCCTCTCTACCTTCCAGCTGCGATGTCTGCAGTTTCGCCTCATGCACATATTTTGTTGAACGTATTCTCCACCTATTGCAAAAGTCAAGTGACAGAAAGAAAGAAAAATTAGGGGGCAGGGTGATTTGGGGTGGGATTTTGTTGTTGTTGTTGATCATCTTCACTTGTTTGACATAGCATATTATACTCTAGAAAAGCTTGTGGGGCGGGGGGGGGGGGGTGATATTCAAATATGATTTCGATATCAAGCATATTAAGCAACAACAAAAAGCTTTGATATAATTCTTGGTGTCAATTTAGTATATCAATTGTGTACACACTTAGATTTTCTTAGTTTCAAACTATCTGAAACTGAGGAGTCCATGTAGACATGCCATGTGCAAATGACAATGTAAATTAAAATACAAACATAGACCTACCTGTTTTATTCCAGCTATATCAGAATTTCTTGACAATTTCGTTCAAGTCCTGCACTCTCTTCAGCATTTTCTCATAACTCCTGAAACTTCTTCCTCTGAGGCAGCATCTTCATCTTCTTCCATCCTCACAAGTAAAGATGAGACCTTTGGAATATGCAAGGTTACACAGAGCTCTCATGCTAGTCTGACTTCTGAAAGTAAAAAAAAAATATGGAGTAGATCTATTAGTTAGTAATTCAATGTGGTGTGAATTTTTTTTTTTTTTTTTGGGGGGGGGGGGCTTAAGGAGATTTTTCTTTCTGAGTTTCATCGGTCTGAAAAATCAGTTGGACTTACAGAAGAATGAACGAACAAAATGAACATGGCTTATGATTTATTTTTTAAAATCCAGCTAGAGTCTATAAAATGCAAATGTACATGTAGATCAGACCCTACTGAACAAGAAATTCCAAAGAACTAAAAAAACAAAGTCAAAGCAAGTAAGTTAAACTTAGACTCAGACTCAGAGCACAGACACAGTCTCAGACAATTCACCCAGTTGGGAGCCAGACTAAATCAATGTAAGAAAGGATAAGTCTAGGAAAGTATGAGAATACACCAGACGGTAGCCTGTATTATAGTGAAGAAGAAGAAGCTAGACCCTGTTAGACCTCAAATTAGATCTAACAATGTTAGTCTAGTTAACACTGCTGGTTCTAAACATGCCCATGATCCTAAATATAACGTTAGATGCAACAGTTCTAACTTAACCGTTAACGTTAGATTCTAATCTACATCTAGAATAGATCTAAGTTAATCCTAACGAGTAAGTTAGACCTAACTTAGATCGACTAGGTCTAGATCTACTTGACCCTATTTCCAGGTTGTTGTTTTTTAGATAAAGGAATTTATAAATAACTTTTGTTAGTCACAGTCTTACTCTGTCTTACTCTTACGTTACTCCTACTAGTCCTATGTTAGACTTGTCTTAGACTAAGTTAGATCTATTTTGATTTTTATGATTATATATAGATCTAGGGGTCTATTTTGTATTTTTAAAAAGTGTTAAAGATTTAAACCATTGAAATTCTGGCCTAATCGTGGAATAAGTCCCCTCTCTTTCAGTGTGTACACACACACTTGCGTGTTGTGTCTATTGAGGGGGAATGAAGTCCCCATAGCATTGCACGCAATAAACCGATAGTGTGCGGAGTGAATGAGGGGCCGGGGGACCTATTTCACGATATCGCCGAAATTCTATTAATAAACTAAGGTAGACAATTCAATCCAATTCTTCTCCATTTCGATTCCACACAAACACGTAGACTATACCGCTCTGCGACATCTAACGTAGATAGCAAAGCAATGCGGTTCTTCTCTACCGCACAGTTTGCATCGCTAGCACCGCGACACCGCAATGAGCAATGACAATAACAACGCTGTAAACTCCTGCGTAGATAAATACTTTAATATCAAAATCTTCAACAGAATGTGTAATTGTAGATTGACTTACCTTACTGACATTATGACAGTCGTTAACATCCATTTTGGTGAAGTTAAGAACAAAAATCACTTAAAAATCACCATTGATCGCACACAAATCCCGCGGGCTAAATGATGGCTAAAATTGACCCCATCCTCGTTCAAGAAGTATTTTTCGAATAAAAATGCATCGTTGCTGCGACGGGTTTTGTGAAATCCACTGAAACAACTCCACGCAGCTGCGATGAGAAGGGTTCGAACGATGGGTCTTGCGATTAATCGCTCGTGAATGTTAGTGAAATCCTCCCCTGTTTTTCTTATTTTTCTGCTTTCACACAAATTATCTCGTTACCAAGGTTGGATTGCCCTTTAATCCATCATTTGTACAGAGTAAATGCCCTTCTGGCTCTAAACAGACGATCTGATCCTTTGTAGCATCTTTGTATCTAATTAGAAGTAATTTTTTTTTTTTTTTTATGTTTACCAATTTGAGCTCCTATTAATCAATTTTAAATGTTTTTGTTCAACAGCCGGTGTGCAGGTATTTGTGATGATTAACCCTTTCAAGACAATTGACCACATTTTGTGGTTTGGCTCAATAACTTTTGATTCAGAGCTCTAAAAAATATACCAGATACATGAGTAGAAAGAGAAAAATTTCTGCACACTCTGTGTCCATTTTTGTTGCATGACCGTATTGTGTTTGATAGCAGGGAATTTTTAAAAAAAAGAATAAGCTTTAAAATCCTTAAATTGGCAACACATTGAGAGATTCAAAATCATTGTTTTTTATCGAAATTTGCAATTTTTTCATCTTTTCGACAAAGTTTCTAACCATGTATATTGTTTCCAAAGACATCACACCTTATTAGAACCATGTAGCTCTAAAAGAAAAATATCATTGTTGCCAATTTGAAGAACAAAAGGTGGTCACTTTAGCTCTTAAATAATTCCTGTCTTGAAAGGGTTAAAAGAAGTACACACACACACATTCAATCCCTAAATGTATTTCATGATTTTCTCCACACCAAAACAGGCTGGAAGAGAGTGGTGTTGTGACAGATTGCAGTATCAAGACACTAGAACCAGACGAAATGTTGGACTTCAACTTCTGCAGTGCTAATGTCGTCAATAAAATCATCATGAAGGTATGTATGGTAGGAAGGTATATTTATGATATTATCTGAACCCAGGGGCGGCGCCAGGGTATTTTGATAGGAGGGGCAAGACGACCTAAAGATATGACGTCATATTTTTTCTCCATTAAATAACGGGTAATATAGAGTTATATGTTTAAGACCTCTCTTTTTAATACTCCTCTTTCTTCTTTCTTCCCTTTTCTTCCCTTTTCTTCCTCCTTTTCTTCTTTTTTCTTCTTTTTTTTTTTTTTTTTTTTTTTTCACTACTTGAAAAATCATAGGGGGGGCGGTCGCCCCCTCTGCCCCCCCTGTAGCGCCGCCCCTGTCTGAACCACACTGATGCACTCAGCATATGGCACAATCTTCATGACTTCGCAAAGATTAACATCTAATTCATTTTTTTTTTTGTGAATATGTACACAGGTATACTGACATAGGTATAATCAGTAGTCTTTACTATGCTCAGTGCAGAATTACACAATTAGTAATAAATATCTAATTCCAGATTGCCACATTTATCTCCATCTCCCTATTTACCCATAGAAAATCTAAGGCCAAAAGGGAGATAAAATTGAATATTATTAAAGGCATCTCACTTAGGTCTAGAAGTGCAAGATTTTGCAGAGGAATTCAGAAAAGAGCAAGCAAAGTATTCTCGTTTCCATGTTAATTGTTTTAAATGGAGCAGTAGTCTGGTGTGAGCTAAGCATAACCACATTGTGTATTTTTATTTGTATGTGTTAACCTAGAGTGACTGTTTGAAAGATGCATTCCAAGAACTGGACATGACGAGTGAGGTGATAGAGATTCTCTTGTCTCCAGATAAACCCTACTTCAGACTCTCAACGTTTGGACATGCTGGCAGTGCTTATGTAAGCTCCTTTTTTTTTTTTTTTTTTTTTTTGTAGTTTGTACACATATGATAGAAGTACCAAATGTATCGTCTTTTGTTGAGAGCTAGAAGGGTGTTAACTCTGTGTAAAGAGTGTATGAGTTAATGTATGCCAATGGGGCAGCTACATGTAGGTAGGAATATGCCTTTCTGATGCTCAAATTTGATGCCATTATACCAGGGCTCGACACTAACTGAAAATTTTGGTGGTCCAGTTAGTCCACCAAAATTGACACATTTTCATTTTTGGTGGTCCACATTAAATAATAAAATAAATAAGATTTTTAAACGTCATTGTTTTCAGTTTCATGACATGCACTTGACCTTTCACTTTCACAAACTGTAAAAGCTGATATTTTCGCGAATTTGGCGAGTTGATGTGGGAATGCGAATTTAACAGCTCGCGAAAATATTGCCGCTTGATTATGACTGCGCTAATTTGCACAGCAAAAAAGTGAAGCCTGATTGAAGCTTACATTATCACCTTAATCTGCTTGAGTGTGTGTGTGTAATTGGGTTTTTACGGGCGTGTATCAATCAGATGTGATTATTTACGTCTGGGACTGACCTTTAACGTCACCATCCAAAAGACGTGACTCAGTCTCGAACCTGGGTCCGCTGAATCAGTTTATAACTTCCACCGTTAGCTGGATTACAGGCGCATGCCACAATGTCCAGTTTAATCCGCTTGATATAGATGCTCACTTAATATGAACATAAATTCTACTACGTAGAAGTTGGTTAGATACTTCAAAACTTGGCTTGAACTTCACCTTTATTCTAGCTCAGAGCTAAAATCTCATGCCTTAATTCATTCTCCAGTATTTATGTTCTTTCATATAATATGTGTAAAGTGTTATTGTTAGGAGGATAGTACAACAATAGATGGATTCCAGTAGACATATGACATGAAGAGTATTGTGTAGTTTATTATCAGTTGTTGCTCAGCTGTGGGTGGTTACAGTGTGAGAATGTATGTAGATAAGAGATAGGAAAATAGTAGGCAATAGAAAGATACAAAGTATGGAATGCCACACAGGCATGATCATAACATATTACATCCCCCCTTCTTTAAAGTAAGAGATGAAGTCCAAAAATTAAAATGGGTCCAAACAAGAGTCCGCGAAAATCTGGATTTTGAATAACTTTTATAAGAAAGCCAAATATGACAATTCAGCAAATATTCCTGATGAGCAGTATAATTCACAACATACAGGAATTGAAAGTGTGAGAAGAGTTTAGTGTTCTTCTCTCTAAACATTAAAACGCTAATAAGTTAGCTTATCCGGCTTCTTTACGCGGCGGCCACTGCGAGTGTACTGGTGACCGTCGTTGGCTGGAACCTGAGCGGTAGGTGTCGTTTGCTCTGGTTCATGGAATTGGACCCGCTTCGGCTGAACATCCGCGAGGTGTCTGCGGTTTCTGCGTAGTAGGCCTCCGTTGGGAGTTTCTACAATGTAGGAACGCGGTTCAACGCACTTGTCAACAACGGTGGCTGGGAGCCAATGACCTGTTCTGTGGTCTTGGATCCTCACGCTTTGGTGCGGAGCGAGGGGAGGTAGGACATGAGCATTCTTATCATGATGCTCCTTCTGCGATTGCTGACGACTTGCTAGTCGCTCGTATACGGAGTCGCGTATGCGTGAAGTTTCGCGAATCTTTGTCGGCAGATTGTCCTTCATTTTGCGACCGTGCAGAAGCTCTGCTGGGCTTGGGATAACGCTATCAACCGGCGTTGTACGTACACAAAGAAGGGCCATATTCAGATTGATGCCGCTAGCTTTCGCTTTCTTGAGGGTGTTCTTCACGGTCTGAATAGTACGCTCTATGAACCCGTTGGACTGCGGATAGTGCGGTGATGAGGTAACATGCTGGAAACCCCATGTAGATGCGAAATCTCTGTACTGAGCCGAGTCGAAGTGTCTACCGTTGTCGCTTACGATTCTTTCCGGAATGCCGATTTCTGACATGATCTGCTCGGTTGCACTAATCACAGCGCTACTGGTGCATTGTGCGGGCATTTTTCGGATGAACGGAAATTTGGAGAAGTAATCTGCGACAATGAAGTAGGTATTCCCTTCGAAATGGAATAAGTCTGTTCCTAAGACCTGCCAAGGCCTGGTCGGAATCTCATGCTGTAGGAGAGGCTCGTGGGGGTGTGATGATCGAAGTTCTTGACACGCGTCACAATCTTTGACTAGCTCTTCGATGTCATTACTGATTGACGGCCAGTATACTGATGACTTAGCTCTCAAACGCATCTTCTCCATTCCCTGATGGCCCTCATGGAGCTTTGTGAGGATGTATTTCCTCATGTTCTGCGGAATGACGATTCGGTCTCCTTTTAGGACAAGAGCATCCTCTACTGCCATCTCATCGCGAAAGGCCCAAAATGGGTGGAGACTCTTCGGAAGATCGCGCCTTTGTTGTGGCCATCCTCGACAAATCACTTCGCTAAGGGATGAGAGAGTAGTATCATTCGCGGTCTCACGCTTCAAATCGCTCAAAACGGTCAGGTGCAAACTGCACAAAGTGGATTTGAAGGTCGAGTTGGATGTGCTCGCTCTTAGCTGGAGGGCTGCGGGAGAGGCAATCAGCGATAGGAACGTCCTTGCCAGAGCAATACTTAATGCCATAATCGTAGGGTTGGAGGCGGAGGAGCATTCGCTGCAGCCTAGGAGGGGCTGCAGTCAGCGGTTTGTGCTGGATCATCTCGAGTGGCTTATGATCGGATTGTATGGTGAAGCTCTTCCCGTAGATGTAGGTGTGGAAACGCTCGCAACCGAACACTACAGCGAGAAGCTCACGCTCGATGTTCGCGTATCGCTGTTCCGCTTCGCTTAGAGCCTTTGAAGCGTACGCTATCGGTTTCCCGTCTTGCATCAGGGTTGCTCCTAGACCGCGCATCGAAGCATCGACTTGGATCGTAGTGTGCTTGTTTGTGTCAAAGTACGCAAGAGTCGCGTTGGCACAAATCTGTTCGCGAATCTTATCGAAGGATTGCTGGTGCTTTGTTGACCAGACAAAATCAACATCCTGCTTAAGCAATTCTCTGAGATCAGCGGTCTGTGCAGATAGGTTTGGAATGAAAGGACTGAGATAGGTGATCATTCCCAAGAATTCGCGAAGCTGGGTCTTCCCCTCTGGGGCGGGAAGTGCTTTGATCGCTTCAACCTTACGCGGATCTGGATGGACCCCTTGCTGATTGTACACCATGCCAAAGAACTCTATCTGGGGAACATTGATGGTGCACTTGCTGCTGTTGAATTGCAGGTTGTGCTTCTCAGCAGCTTGCATGAGGGTTTGCAGGTTGTTGTCATGTACTTCCTGTGTCTTCCCGAAGACAATGATATCATCAGCAATGCTAATGACACCATCACATCCTTCAAGGATCTGATCCATCCTGTGCTGAAATACGTCTTGAGACATAGCTAGGCCAAATGGCATGCGCAGATACCGATATCGACCAAAGGGGCTGTTGAATGTAGTCAACAGAGAGCTTTCCTTGTCTAGCTTGACAGACCAATAGCCGTTTTTCGCGTCAAGCTTACTGAAGACTGTAGCTCCTGCGAGTTTGTGTGTTATTTCAGCGGTGGTAGGTGTGCGGTGGTGGCAACGCTTTATCGCTTTGTTAAGATCCTTGGGATCAAGGCAGATACGTAGTTGGCCATTCGCTTTCCGGGAAATAGCTAGGCTGCTTACCCATGCTGTTGGTTCAGATACCTTAGCGATAACACCTAGCTCTTCCATTTTCTCAATTTCACGCTTCAGCTCATCATGGAGGTGGATTGGGCACTTCCTGGGAGCGTGGATGATCGGGTTGGCATGTTCGTCGATCACAATGTGATACTCCCGGGGAAGTCACCGATCTTGTCGAATTGATTCGGGTATGTCTCGACAAGGTCTGCTGTAGAGCGGATCACCCTGTCACTGTTTATCTCCTCGCAGTGGATGGTCACAAGTTTCAGCTTCTTTGAGGCTTGCAGGCCGATGATTGCTGGGCCTTCAGATTTAACCACGTAGAAGGTTGTAGGAAACCACGGTGAGCCATTAAAGCAAGAGGGTAGCTCTACAGAACCAAAATGATGAATCTTGGTACGATTGTAAGCTCTGAGCCTGGTACTCAGATTTGCCATCTTTTCTTTCTTGGGATAGCCATCATCATCAAGGTTAGCAGGGAACATCCTGCGATACATTCTGACGGGAAGGGTATTTCCTTGTGCTCCAGTATCAACTTTGGAGCGGATTCTGATGGTTGTCTTGTCATCTCTCCTGACCTTCACGTAGGTGAGAATCTCATCTCGATAGTCATCTTTATCTATCGCACTGATGTTTGACACAACTATTTCGCTGAAGGTAAGTTCTTCGAACGCGTCTTCGAGCTGGGCTGTTGCAGGAGATGAGCTAATTGCATCAACGCTTCTTTCCCTGTCTCGTTTGCGTGACTGTGATCTGTATCTAGATGAGCCCTTCCGGTTAGAGGTCCTCCCTCTGGATGCAGTCGATGATGCAGTCGATGATGACTTACAGACCTGCTGCCAGTGATTTAGCTTGCCACACTTCTTACACTTAGTTCCGAAAGCAGGGCATGCCTTTCTGGAATTGAAGGGGTGTCTCCCTCCACAATTGCGGCACGTCTGGGGCTCTCTACGTGTGAACGTGTTGACCGCTATGCTTTCTGGTTGCACACTGGCTAGCTGAGCCATGTGTTGTTTAGAGGCTTCAAATGTGCGAGCAATCTCAAGCAACTTCTCTAGGGACAGCTTATTGTCTGCAGCTAACAACTCCTTCTGCAAATCAGCATGTCTGGTTCCTGCAATGAATTGCTCTATCACACGCTCTTGAAGCTCTTGATCATCTCTGAATGCACAGGTGTATGCGTGTAACTTCAAGCGAGACATAAAATCATCAGCACCTTCTGCTTGCTGTTGTACGTATTTCTGTAGAAATAAGCGAGCCACCCGAAAGTTTGATTTCGGTTGCAGTTGGGTTTCAAACTTGTCCCAAACTTTAGAAGGGTTTTTCTGATCTGCTTCTTTTAGTCCCCATGAGTTATACATCCTGAGTGAGTCCGGTAGCACCGGCAAACAGCAAAATGTGGTCCACTTGTTTATCTGTCTGAACATTCTTCACCGAAAAGTACAAGTCACATTGTTGGTGAAAGATTTTTATTGCATTGGTGCGATCTGGGTCATCCCAGTGCATTCTGGGAAGAAATGAGTCCGTCATTGTTCCAGATAGTCCATCAACACTAGCAAAATAAAGCACTCACAGCACTCGAGCAAAACGAGGCAAAATTCTAACTCACACGTAATGTCATATGTGGGGCTGTACAACACTGCAGTGAAATCCTAGGCATTCGCACAGGTGCAGAGTCATAAAAAGTTGCTAAAATCCCATCAATAATGGCATGTAAAATTCCATCCGGCTGCCACCATGTAAAGTGTTATTGTTAGGAGGATAGTACAACAATAGATGGATTCCAGTAGACATATGACATGAAGAGTATTGTGTAGTTTATTATCAGTTGTTGCTCAGCTGTGGGTGGTTACAGTGTGAGAATGTATGTAGATAAGAGATAGGAAAATAGTAGGCAATAGAAAGATACAAAGTATGGAATGCCACACAGGCATGATCATAACATATTACAATATGATTTTTTTATTGAATTCCTGTTGCAGTAATTCAGATTTGGTGTCAAATTATTGAATTTCTAAGATTATTTTTCATTCTCAAGTACATGTATAGTCACATGATTCAGATTTGGTGTCAAATTATTGAATTTCTAAGATTATTTTTCATTCTCAAGTACCTGTATAGTCACATGACTCATGTTCGCGATCGCGATTGTAAAATCTGCTATCGCGATCGCGAACGTGAGTCACGTGACTTATACGTGTTTGAGAAGGAAGGATATTCAGAGAAATTCAGGTTTTTTTACACCAAAACCAACTTTTTGAAACAGGAATCTAACAAAAAATCAAATTAAATAAAATAATACAAATGTCTTTTACTAGAGATCGAATTGTGGCATGAGGTGTCAGCTTTGAGCTACAATGAAAGAGAAATTTAAGCCAATTTTTTTTTTTGAAGTGTCTAACCAACTTTTACATGGCAGAGTTTATGTTCAAATTAAATGCGAGACTTGAAAAAGGCAATTCAAACAATCACGTCACATGCATATCACTCGCTGTTATATCGACTATCGACACATGAATGTTTTGCGAAAATTTTGTGATGCATTTGAACATCGCGTTTGAGTACTTTCCTTGTTTTGGGAGGATCGATACGGTGATTCAAAATTTTTGGTGGTCACCATGGGACTGCCATTTTCTTGCTTTTTTCAAATTTGGTGGTCCAACACATCATTTTGGTGGACTTTGACCTCCAGACCACCGCTAGTGTCGAGCCCTGACTATACACTCCTGTTGTGAGTCAATAAAAAGGAAACACATATTCAAGCCTAAATATCTTGAAAACCAAGTGAAATCGGTGAAATGTTTTATAATGGTATGATAGTTGATTATGTCTTCTTTAATTTGGTAGTCTGCTCACTAACTTGCAATCATGGATGACTGAGCACTGGAAATTTTTGAAATATCAAAAAAAATCTTTCCCCAAGTTTGGGCTGAATGATAATCAGGAGGTACTTTATCGTTTGTGAGTGCATTCAACTGGAATGGAGACCATTCAACCAACCTTAGGTTGACCATCCATTTCATTCAAAACCGGGGCAGAGGCAAATTTGACATGAATCAGGGAAAATGTTACTGTTCAGCTGTCCATTGTCAGATATTATTGATCAAGGTGTCAAATAGACCGGTTCTGTAATGTTTACAAATTTATGCACATTTCTTCTCTGAGCACCTAGTGACAAGCTATTCCATTAACCTGCTTTTTATAAATGAGCCTCAATGCTTGGAATCCAGTTTGCATAATTACTTGTTGCTATGTCCGGCAAGTCTCGGGTAAGTTTTGAGGTTGTCAAGAACAACCTTTGTTTGAAAGGTATGTATAAAATTTTAATACATTACCGAACCAGTCTATTGAAGAAAGCGTGATAGGCTACAATGTGAGTATCTGTGATTCGATTAAATCTATATCATGTACTGATCGCAACAGTATTTTATCTGGGTTTCCTTTTTATTGACTCACACTGTATACTCTCAAAGCGTGTGATGCCTGAAAATCAGAACACTTCATCCTGACTTTAACCAGTTGAATCCTAAACCCGAGATACTAGTAGCTCAGGCTGGAGTCTATGAAAATGTGTGTGTGTGGATGTGTGGATGTGTGGATGTGTGTTATGCCAAAATCATACAGATCCATTGGGTTAAAGGTGCCATTATTTGACGTTGTGCATATCCTTTTACATGTAATATAAGTAGTTTTATCATTTCACCGCTTCTTTTTATTGCCACTTCAAGTGGCTCGTAACATGATGCCTGTCTCTAGCAAAAGAATAGAAACCTACAGCATACAACTGTGAAAGAATGAAACCGAAACTGCCCCTGCCCTGAATTTTTTCAAACTGTTGATTTGAAGTATATTCATAGCATTGTTCATAAATCATAATTCATATGCCATCTTGAGATTTCATTTACATTGTCTCAAATAAGTATTAAGACAAATATGGTAGTCAACAGGGAGTTTTAGATAACTCGTACTAACTTGACTTGTATGTTTTTCTGGATCTGGACTATAGACAGCATGCAAGCTTATGTCTAAAAAGACATGCAAACAAAACAAGGCAATCAAGTAAATTGACATTGAAAATTATGAAACTAATGTAGAAATGTAAGCTACATTTTAATAGCTAAGTAATGAATTGGATAATACGTGTGGAAGTAACATGTGTCTCTCCATATGTATCTCTTTTCCAAACACAGTCCGACTTCCCGAAGGACTCCGATATGGTGGAGTCATTTCAATGCACACAAACTCAAAGTATCAGGTAAGATTCTATACCTCTCTTTCTTATTCTCTCTGCTTCTGCTCTCTATCTTTCACTCTTTCTCTCTCTTTCTCTTTCTCTCTCTTTCTCTCTCATTCTCTCTGTCTCTCTCTCTCTCTCTCTCTCTCTCTTGCATTCTGTCTCTTTCTATCTCTCTTTCTCATTCCCTTTCTCTCCTTCCTGAGCCTGGTTTCGATCTCTCTCTTTCTGTCTTTGTCTCCCTCTCTCTTTCCACTCCCTTTTGAACATCCATTATGATTCCATCCCTCTCTGTCTCTTTCTCTTCATCTATATTCCCCCTTTTTTTTTTGTTGCTGCTACTCATGTGCTCTCGCTCTCTCTCTCTCTCTCCCTTGCTGTTTTTCACCATGTCTTTCTTTCTCTACCACTCTCTCCTTTTGCTTTCCATTTGTCATCCACTTATGCTGCAACTACCCCCCCCCCCCCCCCCCTCCCAATACCTATCCCAAGCCACATATCTTTTTCTATGTATTTCTGATTTTGGGTTATATCAATGTGTTTATCGTCTTTAAAACCTCCGCTGGCTAATTGTGAGTTCTGTGAATTTAATTAATTGAATTGAATTCTCTTTGATCAGTTTAACAATATAAATTGATTCCTACCTGTATGTTAGTTTCAGATTACAATTCATTGGGGAACAAAGACTGCCTTAATATAGATCATGATTATTACTCTGCGATCATAACATCTGTCGGTCATACTTAGCATGAAACTAATACCTGATATGAGCTGAATTCATTGCAATGTGATTGAGCTGTATTTGCCAAATAGGTACAATGTAAGTCATTCAAACATGTTACTTAGTTTGAATAACAGATTTGAATGACAATATCCCATAACAGAATTGACCATGAATTCGGATAATTTATATTTGCTACTGATGTAGAACCCAAACATACAGAGTAGAAGAAAAAAAAAACATTTGAAAGTTACCTCTGGAGTCATATTTCTATAAACCTTATTATGCTGGGGTTTTTTCTTCAGCAGATAGCATGGAACCCCATATTCTTTTGGTGATTGGCCCTCTTTCAGACTGTTGATTTATACTAGTGTTAGCTGAGAGTTTCATTGTGTTAACCCCATCTCAAGTACAAGCTATGAAGTTATGCCTGATGAAACCTTCTGTCAAGGCTCTAATTCATTCAAGCAAGATGTCTGTCAGAACAAATAAAATAGATTGTCTTCAGTACATGACTTTTGATTTAAACCAGTTAGCCAATATTTTCATTCTGTTAATGCCCCTCAGGTACAAGCTGTTTGTTGAAACCTTCTATCAGGACTCTAATGCAATCCAGCAAGGTGTCCATACAGACAGATGACTGAGGTGTCATATCTCTTTAATACATGGCCCCTTTCAGATATAAAATTTAAACCAGTTAGCTGATAGTTTCATTCTCTTAATCCCACCTTGGGTACAAAGCTATGCCTATTGAAACCTATCAACTTATCAAGGCTCTAATGCAGTTTAGCTAGTTGTCTACAAACAGAGATTCATGAGATCTCTCCAGGGCATGGCCTCTTTCAGACTTTTGATTTAATCCAGAGTCATTCTGTTAATCCCTCTCAGATACAAGCTATGCCTTTTGAAACCATCCATCAAGGCTCTAATGCAATCTAGCAAGGTGTCTATACGAACAGACAATAGAGGATTTCTCTCTCTTCAATACATGATCAGAAATGAGGACGGCCAGATCTCGTTTGTGGAATATTATGTGAGTAGCGTAAGCCAGCACTGTCAAATTTACTTTTTGATCACAAGAGGGTTTTTTTTTTTTTCATCTGTAGGGTAATTTATATGTCTTTTTTAGAGCTTGTTTGGAAAAGTCTGCATCAAGTTGTCCTTCAATAAAAACAGAAAGTGAAAGTTTGAGGACACTTTGATAAAGAGGATAAGTAAGTTATGAAGTTTTAAAGTTGTGATCAATCAAACATAAAGTGACATCTCTGATTTTCTCAGTGAGCGTCTCTCCATTTTTCCCTTCCGAGAAAATAGTTTGTCATACCTGTGCCTTGTGTATCTTCTCATATAACGCCCCCCCCCCCCCCCCCCCCTTCTTAGATTGATCCATTCCTTCAACAGTTGAGAAGAGTGATTTTTTTAATGATTCTCTTTACAAAACAATTGGAAGACTGCTCGCATGTGAAATCAGAGGGATGCAAAGTTTTGTCTTCTGGGCAATGTATTATAAAAAGTTGTATTTAATTTGAATCAATCACAGCTTTAAATCAATCACAACTGTGTATTTAAGAGATAGGAGCTGCGGTCAATTTGAATCAGTCATAACTCTTCAAAAGACAGGGCCCTGGTGTTATAGTAGGTGTACATGAATACATAGGTTTAATTTTATTTTAATTTTTTTTTTAAATTGAAGCAATAGTCAAATCCTGACTTTTTTGTGAAAGAATAGGTAATGTTTGATGTTATGAAATGGCCCAACAGAGTCAACGCAAGCAATGGACTGAAGGCAAATGAGCTAAAAAACTTTCCAGCAGTTTATTCAAATCAAGTGATGGTACCTGATCTTGTTGTTTTAATGGTTTTCATCTTCTGACCAGTAATATTAAAGTAAGAGTGAAGCCCTGCATGAAATACGGATCATGTCTTTACATATACAGTGGAAACTCGTTATAAAGAGCTCCGATACGACAAGGTAATTTTGCTGGTCCTAGGTCTTTGTATTATTTTTTTTTTTTTTTTACACTGATACAAGGAGATTATTGATACATGTATAACAAGTTGATTATCATGGTCCCAAGGTCCTCATTATAGTGAGTTGCCACTGTACATGTATTATCATTTTGAAGATATTGTGTGGAACAGCAAAAGATCAATTACAGGGAAAACTCACTATAACCAGGACCTTGGGACTATGAAAATTTCCTCGTTATATCAGGAATCTCCTTATATCAGGGTAAAAAAACAAATGAACATGAAGACCTAGGACCAGCAAAATTACCTTGTTATATATCAGGAATTTTGTTATATTGGAGCTCTTTATAATAAGTTTACACTGTAATGATTTTTCTTTTTTTATTTCTTTTTCATACAGTGCGCTCCTGACGAAGAATACGATGAAGACGGCTGACACAACAAAGAAGACAGAAAACAAGCCATTAATTTATTTTGAGTTGTATAATATCTAAGAGGCTTTATTATATTAATAAGAATTTGTGCCATATGATCGCTTTGATGTACAGAATAAATATACATTTACTAACAACCTCTCTTTTGTACAAGTTTCACAATAAGACAAATCCAGGGCCCTGTTTCATATAACCTGTTATCAGTAACAAATCACAATGACTGTTTTACAAGCTACTGAAATCATAGCATTTAATTGGCTGAGAGCAAATTTGTCATAGATCTGTTGCAACTGTTACTGACAACAAGTTTTTTGAAACAGGGCCCAGATATATTTCACACTGCTCTAGCCACAGTACTAAAATAAATCATCCAGAATAGTTTCCACTCAACTTTTGTAATAAATTTCTAGAAGATTCAAACATGTGATCAAATTTCACAGAAATATAAAATATGCAATTTTTCACAAATTCAAGCATTGATTTCTCGCTAATTTCAGTTCAAACCTCATTTTAACACAGTAAACGGCATAACAGTTCAATAATTCATTATAAAATGAGAGCTCATGTAAGCAGACTGCAATGCTTTGGCAGACCGTTGCTTTTGAGGCAGGTGCTAATCTTTGTGCATGCTGAAAATGGTCAAATCCCATAAAATGTAGATTGGGATTCAGTTGATTGTAAGTTAGGGATAAGTCCAAGAATATGAAAAGGGACCTCATAAGATGATTGCTTTTACTGACATATTTTGTTGCATATGTATGGAAAGAATAACCATTACTTTGCCCCATTAGTTGTACATGTACATGTACATTTAAAAGGATAAGTTTTTAAATCATAGGTAATAATCTACATTTCGTGACTAAGTTTTCCAAAGAATCTTGTGAGTACAATTTAAAAATTGATGGCACTTGCATTGACCAAAATGTTGAGTCTGCTGCACACGAGGCACTATTCCACTATGACAAAAGGCACCAAATTCAGTTGAACCAGTTGAACGGAATTCATGCCACAGCAAAGAGTGAACAATAGGCTCCCTCCAAATAATGATGTCTGGACATGAAAACACAGATGTTCTGCACACAGGCATTGGTTGGCATAGATTGATATGCCAGTGTTCGTTCAAGCTGATTTTCAGACAGAATCCAAACCTTGCGCTTACTCCATGACACCATGCCTACAGATTGTGCCTGAATGTCAATGAGTGGTGCAATGGAAATCATGCCTTGTGTGCAACAGGCCTTGGACATTTTGTAGTCACACTTGAAATTCCTTTAAAAGGATAGACACGCTCTTAAACCCTGAAAACTTTGTTCACAATTCAGATTTGCTACACATGTACATGTACTGTGATCTGTTTTGTCCTTTCATTTTACAACAGGTATCCAAATTTGCAGGGAAGCAGTTATTACAGTCATATAAAAATGTAAATGTATTTCCTCATTATAGTTTTCTACTTACAGTGGAACCTCGTTATAAAGAACACTGTTATAACTCTTGTTATAACAAGGTAATTTTGCCACCACCACTTCTACCTGTATTCTATTGTTTTTTTAGCCCTGATAAAACAATGTTTTTATAGGTAATTTCTTTGGTCAAGAGGACTTTGTTATAACAAGGTTCCACTGTACCCACTCTACAAGAAGATTAGATTATTAGAAGTTGAGGTAAAATTGCAAAGTGTGTAGATAGATGTCCCATGCATTTGATGCAACTTGTATGCCTTGTAAATTAGTTTTAGATCCGTTATAAGGTAGTGGAGAATGGTTTTTACATAGCAAAGGCAAATGTATTCTTTGCTTACTGAGCAATTATGTTTCCCTTTTTGTTCAGCTAGTTCAATCGAAAATATAAATTCATTCCATGAGCTTTCAATGACTTATTTTTGTGCCTGTCTGAAAGTCACTCTGCATCAGAGATGAAAATCAAATGGTTCATGTTAACTTATACATACATGTATATATTATCAAACCAAATATGGGTGTAAATAAAGAAATTACATGAAATGTAAAGGATGATTGTCAATAATTCTCATATTTTCTTTTTTGATAATGTACCATGTTACAGAAAGCACTCGCTTTGTGGAAGCTGCTAATGTAACATTCTCCATATGGTTGTCAAAAACATTGGAAAGATTCAAGTAAATAGATTATCTGTTATATCAAGCAAGAGAATTTTACCATCTTTTGTCAAATGGTGAAACCTCCTTTTGCAACCACCTTTATAAAATGACCACCTGTCTTTAAAAGTCAGTTGTTTTCCTTGAGCATTATTTCTCACTGAAACATATGTACTTAAAGGAACCTGTACATAAAAATAACCTGCCTACATTAACAACTTTCTTGTCTCCGTTGAGCAGTCTTTACACACAGGCTTCATCGGACACTGTTAAAGGGAGCTGAAAGTCGCCAATTGTGTTTTGGAGCTTGGCCCGGCTCGGGTATTATTCAGGAATCTACATACATCTTCGGTAAATGCATGAATCGTGTGTATGCAGCACGCATTCGACCGAAGAAAGACGAACTGAACAACCCAACTGACAAACTACCCCACCCTCGACGGCAAATTTGTTGGCTGCTCAAAGATTGTTGTTATGCACGGCCTTGCAATAGGGGCAAGCGAATGAAATTGAACGTACATGGATATCAAGCGGTGGCTCCCTTTAACATCAAAATATTGCTTCATTTTGCTGCCCAAAATTGACCTGCAATGTTCATCAGTACCTTTGACTTTTGCCAACACTGTACATTACCTTAAAATAACTGACATTGCACAAGGGTTTTTACATCCAACCTCCAGTTATGCAGGTCTGGATGGATGTTTGATAAGGTTGGTAACTTGGATATAAAAATGGCACATTCTTGTGGAGATGAACATCGCAAATAAGTTTAAACTAAAAACCTGATCAGGGATTTAACTGGAAAGAGCTTTCCATAAAATATGCAAAATGCCCAGTTCTTTTCAATCATGGTTCAGACTACAGCATAAAATTGAAACAGCAGAGCATTGCACGCATAGGATTTGTAATCCGAAAAATGTACCTCTGTGACCTTCAAACTTGAACAATGAACCCTCAAATCAAATCAAGTCACTTCATTTCCATTTGGTAATACAAGCCTGTACTATGTTTGAAAACATGCCTCAATCTCCTACAAGGACATGATGACAAAGACATACCAGGACAAATGGAAAAACCCCATAGACCAAAGCAGCCCCTTTGGAGGCAAACCATTCACATGGCTTGCAACACAAGTATCACATATACGAAGAAGACGAACAATATATCAAGTGACCATGAAATGATTACAACGAAAATTGAAAAAGTACAGGAAAAAGGAATAAGTATAAAATAGCATATTCAAGGTGTGCTCATAAATAAGGAAAGCAATTCACTACCTACACAATGTTCGATGATGAACCACATTTTTTCAAAAGAACAACAAAGTCGCATAGCATATAATTTCTATATGTTGTACTTTCAACTGAGTAACATGTGCGGAGCATTGGTGCCAAGGTGAGTAATAACTATTAAAGCCAGTCTCTTGTACGGACATCGGTTATGATACACATCTCCTAAAAATGGAGTCAACAAGTGCTACCGACAGAGCATTACAAGCCAGAAACAATATTCTGCTAAAGGACCAGAGAGAAGGCCATTGTAGAAAAACAGGCAACTGCATTCGCTTGGTCAATGCTTGGTGAATGCTGCCAAAGGACTCCTCCATTATCACAAGCATTCCATCCAATAAAGAGCCGCTGCAGAAGTGGCACCAGCTATAAACCAATCACGACTGCAAGCATGCTGACAACGTTGTATCCTCCACTATTTCCTCAACAGGTTTTGCTACATGTAGTTGGCATGACAACCTACTCAACATCATTTCCATGAAAAAAATGAGAAGATGCCACGTAAAACTCAACTGGAGGATCTTGCTCTTTGGATCGTTTTAAGAAGTCGAGGAGATGTTGCGCATACCTCCAGGAGTTTAAAAACGTCCTCATCTTTTCCTTGGTTCTTTGACCTGGACTACATATCTCTGGGCGACGTTGAGGGCCGGTGAGTAGCCGTCTGCATAGGAGTTATCCTCAAAGAGAACTGAGTAATCATCAATAGGCTGGGAAAACAAAAACAACAAGGTTCATGTTACAAAAATACTTCATCTTTAAAAAAGGTGACTCATAGTAAGAGTATTAAAGATTCATTAAAATTGGGTTCACATAGGGGAATAAACATTGATTGTATAATAATTTGGATATCCTCATATGGCGAGATCCATATTTTCTTTTATTTTCCTCATTACCACAACTTGAGATTACTTTTAAGGACTTGCAGCGGCAGGAGCTTTCTGATACAGATAACTCTACAAATACAGTCGAGACCAATCTAAATGGCCACTTCTCTATAAAAGCCACTCGTCTATAGTGATCACCTAATACATGTATGTCTCCCTACAGGAATCAATATGTGTCATAGAACCCATCTTAAAAGGACACCTGTCAACAGTGGCAACTTTTTCTGTTTCCGTCAGGTGGGCTTTATTAGACAGGTCCTACTGTAGCCACTACAAACAATCACTCTCACCCCTTCTGGCGGTCGCTCCACTAACGCTCGGTAGAAACAGGTGGTTTGAGGGTACAGTGCCATCACGAGCTGAAGGACAGAAGGGAGAGTGAGAGAAAAAGATTAGGAAATGGTGAAAATATGGGGGTTAAAGCACAAGATGGCTAAAAATCATGTATTTCTTATATTTTTTTTTTTGTTCCTTTTAAATGATGACAATGGTAACCCTTCCAATACTATGGAAACATAGCTAATAAAGTCCTTTACCCATAGCAACAGAATTGTTATTTGTGGTGTTGTGTTTTAATGTACAATTAATGTATAAGTAAAGGTATGTAAGTCTGTATTTAATTTCAATTCACTAACAAAATAACCCTAGGGATTTGAGAAATTTATGGTCGGTGTTGGTGATGCTAGGGCGGGATATTACAGAGCTGCCAACTAGTACGGATTTTCCGTAATTGACTGCAGTCAAATCCTACAGTCAAATTTGTAACAGTTGCAGAGCTGTGACTAGATCCCACATTATTTTATTTTCATCAAATGAGAAATTATCAATATTAATTTCAAAGAACTGATGTCACATGTCATGTGTTTCTAATAAAACTTGATATTTAATGCCTCCTTTGTATCCTTTCATGTTGTCTTTTGCTGTTGCTGTCTGTTGATTTGAAGTCCTTGATTCAGTGTAGACACCCTTTTGGCTTTTTTTTTGGGGGGGGGGGGTACTCGGTAGGCTATCGTATATTTCCATTTCGTGCATCGTGGCCACCATCAAGGGACATTTATACCCAATATGAGCTACGTGTCAAACTGTAAACTGATCCACCCACAACCCCCCCCCCCCCCCCAAAAAAAAAAAAAAAAAAAAATGCCGAATGGGGCTAATCGATACCGGGCGAATCGATTTGGGGAGAGTTGAACATGTAGACGATTAAGTAATGTAAACAGCGTTGCAGTTCGTGGATTTGCTTGGTGTAATATTTTCTTGGAAACATGGCTTCTTCTTCTGGTTCTACATCGAAACGTGTGAAAAAGCAGCAGACTTTTAAGGAGGACTACCATAGAAAATGGCAGTGTATTATACCATCCAAGAAGAGCGAAAATTATGCGCGATGTACTCTTTGTTCGTCTGACTTTTCGATTGGGCATGGAGGAGCAAATGATATTCAAGCGCACATGAAGTCAATGAAGGCTGAAGCATCGCTCCGCTGTAGAAGCCAGCGAAAGTAACCGGGGTCGGTTGCAACATCGCAAAGTTTTTTCTCCCAAAAGACAATACAGTTATTACGGCAGAGGTTCTCATGACACAGTTTTTGATTGAACATAATGTACCATTCGCGACATCAGATCATTTATCAAGCCTGGTAAAAGGAAATGTTCCCCGACAGCCAAGTTGCGGCGCAGTTTGCTTGCCGTAGAACCAAGGCCACTGCTATCGCTCGGACGTTAGGCCAAGAAGCTAAAGGTGAGTGAAAATGAACGTTAGATGATCTGCAAAGACAAGTTATCACTACATGTAGATTATAGTAAGAGATCTTGATCTAGAGTAGAGTGATCATGGTGATAAAGTATACTATATTTCTGGATCATGGAAT
This sequence comes from Heliocidaris tuberculata, assembly GCA_025618425.1. Classification (NCBI taxonomy): domain Eukaryota; kingdom Metazoa; phylum Echinodermata; class Echinoidea; order Camarodonta; family Echinometridae; genus Heliocidaris; species Heliocidaris tuberculata. The sequence goes on from CM046840.1 coordinate 22,156,024, forward strand.
GAATTTGTGCAGCATGAGTCTATGAAGAGGGTAAGATATAAACTTTTCCACCACTTTTTATGTACCAGTACAGTGTACATGGCATGCAGGATGTGAAAAAGCTGATTGCATTATGCACGCACCGCGTCTGCGCAGTGTTGTAGTGCCGGTTTTCTTAGATTCATAGCGCTGCGTCGGAAATTACTGATTTCTTCCCAAAATTACTGATTTCCTATTCTGCAGGTTGGCAGCTCTGATATTATAGTGTCATCATCATTTTGTGTTTAGTGTGTCAGTCAATCAGCATATTTTCATTTAATGCCAATATACTGGCCAAATGAAATTTGTCATGCAGCAACAACAACAGAACCAAACCAGAATTTCCTAAGACTCAACAGTGAACAATTACACCAGTTATCAACAGAATTCAATAACCGGAGGGGGTGGGCCCAAGGGCACTTGACAAATCGGAACAGATAATACAAAAGTATCTGGATTTCCTGGCTGGAGGAGGCTGTTACCACCAAGAGGGAAGATGCGAAGGTGTGGCTTTAAGGTATACCGAGATGGCAAGCAAATTTTTATTTACAGGTATCTATATCTTCCCGAACCAGAGGAGTATGACAATTTATCAGCCCCTCTTGAGCTACCAAATGGAGAGGTAGGTCTAATGACAGCTGTAATGTATACTCTTTACTCATTTTCTGTTCCATCACCATGTTTTTGTTTAATGTCAAAATTAATCATCACCGGCCAATAGTCTCTAGTCATGCAGCTACAATAATGGAACCAAGCCAGAATTTTCTAAGATTCATTAGTGAAAAATCACACAAGTTAACACAATTCAATACCCGGAGGGGGTTTGGCCATAGGGCACTTGACAAGTCAGAACAGATAATACAAACATATCTGGATTTCCTAGCCAGGGATGGCTTTTATCACCAAGTAGGAAGATGCGCAGGGACTGCAACATCTACTGCCTTCAAGTATACCAGGCTGGCATACAATTTTTTTATTCAAGATGGCCCCAACGTACATACATCTTCACGATCCAGAGGAGTTTGACAATTTCTCAGCCCCTCTTGAACTACCGAATGGAGAGGTATGTCTAATGACAGCTGTAATGTATACTCTTTAAAGATTTTATAATAAGTTAACTGCCATTTCTGTCATGTGGGGGATTTTTATTCCTAGACCCTGTAACGTGCGGTTGCATGACATAAAATTGGAAACACTGGAAGCAAAGCATGTAGCATGCGACAAAAAGGAAACTGGCAGATTCAAAGATGGCAGCAAATAAAATACAGAGAAATGTACTCTAACACTGCAGTGGAAGGAGGGGAGAGGCACAGTTTGTGCACCCTGAAGATCACTGCAGAAATGAAGTCCTCTTGGCAAAAAATGATGCAAAATATGGAAAGAAGAATATGCACAACTGAAAATGCAAAATGGAAGGGCTAGGAAGAGGGCATGCATGTTCCACATGAAATACTACTAAAACCTGAAGACAAAGATGAGAAAACCTCCCTACATGACTGAGAAGAACTTTGCTCACAGAAGACACAGACTACCTCACACTCCCTTGAAGAGACAGAACGACTCCAAAAAGAAATACCAGTAGCTGAGTTCAACTCAGGGATGTGAATGAAATATAAACAAACTAACAACTGTTTCCACATACATGGCACACCTCGTTCTGAAATTCAAACTCAAAATGCTCATCACTCTATACAAAGAGCAGGAAAATATTCAGCAGTCCCACATTTCAGACTGATAATCAGCATATGAATACCATAGTCTGAATACAAAGGAGAGAGAGAGCCTCCCTATTAAACGGGAAGAACTGCTCAACTGCTCAACTATACTACCTCAAACTCCAATAAGAGATAGAGCATGTTCAGGAGGAAATATCAAAGATAAACTCATGAATGGCAACGAAAGATGGCGAATCATGCAACCTCCAAATTTGCGCGTTTTCCTACTTACTTGCAGGTACATCCAAATTCACCCATTAAAGGAACTTTGGTAGGGCAACAGTAAAATATTTGTCCAAAGCATTTGATAACTCAAAAACGAAAATTCAACTGAATACCGAAGTTGGTTACATATTTTATCTTGGAAAAAAACTGAATAAAATCCTAATATGTTTCACTTGGGTATTGATTTGAATACTAGAATTTTGCAAATATATACAGATTGGAGGGACAGGACTGGAAAGTGGAACCCCTATTACAGTCTGCAATTTTAAAGTCTTGATCACATCAGTAAGCACAGGGGCCTGTAACATAAAGAGATACAATCAATCTTACGATCAACTGTAACTTTTCAGTACATGGTTTGCCATAGACTTACGATTGATATCAATCGTAAGATTGATTTATCTCTTTATGTTACAGGCCCCAGATGTTTGACATGGACAAAAGACTTTCGACGGACTACAAATCTTAGTCAAAGCATCATTCACATGTAATTCTACAAGGGATTTAAATGATTACAAATACATTGATACCCATCTAGCCCAGAGCCCTGTTTCATAAAACTTGTTATCAATAACAAGTTGCAAGAACTGATAAAAGCTAATGAAATACTTGCATCTGATTGGCTGAGAGCAAATTTGTTATAGAACTATGGCAGTTGTTATTGATAACAGGTTTTATGAAACAGGGCCCGGATGTCTATGTTAGTTTTCATTCTCTTTACAGCTCAACGGCCACATACATTTTCAATATAAACATCAAACATTCAAACCTAAACATATACAGGTAGAAATGTGACTATCTTACCATTCCCTTCTTGAATAAGGCTTCTGAGTTGGTTTCCGGGTTAGCCTTCATCAACGGCAAGGGAACTATTCTCCGTCTTGATAACAGATGCCTCCTGAGTAAGGAGAAAAAGACAACAACAAAATGATTACAGTTATCTATGCCTTCACCTTGCATTTCAATGAGTCATCCAACCTTATTAATCAGTTGCTTAGAAGGAAAGTTGAAAATTCATAAAAACAGCAAAAAGTCGGAAAAATTACATCAGAAAAACAATGAGAAAGTTATATTTTTTTCAATTATTTCAGAGCACTACGTGTATGGCCATTTCAAATCGGTTAACCAGCTGCCTACTGAAACCAGGTGGTACCTGTATTAACTCTATGGGAATTTGAGAATTCAGTTGTCAATGGGTTAATTGCCACTGCTTCTTCTCACACAAAAAACTACTGCAATACACTTCTATCCATTCTATTGCAATGAAAGGTTGTGTTTGTTTTTAATTTTTTGGAGGATGTCTAACAGAATGCTAGCTATAGCATAATTTGTGTATTATATCACCTTGATTACATATAACTCCAATAACATACTATTCCAAACAAACTAGAAACTCATCTCAGGTGATCAATCATGAAAATCAATAAAACATATATTTTTTTTAAAACTCATCTTGGGTGACCATGAAACCAATTCTAAGACAACTCCCTCCCCCCCCCCCCCCGACTATCACCCCTTGGAAAACTTCCCCATGACAAACACCCCCTTAGGACAATTACCCTTGGGCAAAAATTACACTACCCCCTAAATTAAAATCCCTGGGTAATTTTCTGAGGGTAATTTTCTAAGAGTAATTGAAGTAATATTCTTAGAGGGGAGAGTCGTTGAGGGGTATTTGTCATTGGGAGATAGGTGTCCTAGGGGGCAGTCGTCCTCCTATGCAATGAAACCATCTGCAACTAGGCTTTGAATGTCACTTACTCTTTGCCTTCCTCGTCTATGTCATCCACCTCATATTTGTTTGTGCCCGAGTTGAAGGAGATCACCTCTGCTAGGATCCAGTTCTCGTCCCCGTCGCTCCCTCTCACCCTGGCCGCCACGTAGTCTCCTGGTTTGGAGATGTAGCTGGACTCTGCGGCCACAGCACCACACAGAGGAGGGGGTTTTCTATCACAAAAGGAAACAAATTAAACGAGTTGTTAATATGGAGTCAGTATTGCATGTGTGACTTCAATTTTGATCTTTAAAAAAAAGGCAAGAGAATAGTTACCACTTTGTTTCAATCATGCAAATCATTAACTTTTCTTTTTTTTTCAATGTCTTTACTATGCAAATGAACATATCCTAGTAATTCTACAATATTTCAAATGAAAAGGCAACTTTGGAAAAACATTAAAGCAGCAATGCTTGTATTCTTCCAACATAATTTTTTTTTGTCAGTTAATATGGGGTTGCTCTAATATAGTTGACTGATATGTCAGAGCTCAACAATAACAGGAACACACCGACATATGATTCTCAGAAAGATTCAGAAAGATTCCCACATCCGTAACAAATGTTTCATTAAGAGAAACAACCAGGGCCCCGTTGCATAAAAGTTACCATTAACGGTTACTTTGCCATCAATGGTAACTCCCATGGAAACCTTGATTTTGATTGGCTGTTGAGTGATGTTACCATGGTAGTTACCATTGATAGCAGAGTTACCATTAATAGTAAGTTTTATGCAACATGGCCCTGAACCTTTGACAATATCCTCACAAAATTAGTGTGAAGCCTAAAGTTTTGGATAAGTACACTCCCGAACAGGTACAACAGCACAATGGGTCCATTGGTCCTGACAGCTGCAGTCAATGATTACTCCAGGGGGGCGTATCATCAAGTGTCTTGTCAGTGATTTTTACCGACGAATTTCCTCTCAGCCAATCAGATGCAAGGATTTCAGTAGCTTATAACAGTTATTGCAACTTGTCATTGATGACAACTTTTATGAAACAGGGCCCAGGCCTTTAACCACATACTAATGCAGGTTCCGAGCAAGCATGCAGGCCTGAAGCATGCAGCAGGAAAATAATATAAACTCAACTTTGGTTTGGCAACTGTTAAATATTAAACTGAATTCTGGTCATATGGTAACATTGTGAAAGATATTGTCTGGAAGAAATTGGAAAAGGTTTATTATGTAGTACAAAAGAATTGGTGCATACTTTGAAGTTTTGGAATCATCAAAAAGACAAAATGACAAGAAATTGATTTAGCCTAGCTAAAACTCATATGCACTGCACATATTAATGTGTATATGAGACTACACATACATGTGGCATGAAAGTTTGGTCCAAACTCCAAACTTTTCAGCTACATGTATTTCTTGTTATTTTACAAATATGAAGGCTATTTGAGGAGCAATCCTTTTTCAGGGGACATCTCTTCAGTGATATTCTTCCACATTAAAATAAAAAAAGAATGAGAAAGCTCACAAACTATTTTGCACCTTACCAGAACATTATAACTTTCTCTTTATCTTCCTGTGTCAGGTCATAGCTAGTCAGCTTCAGGAATGCTGAACAAACCTTATATTATGCACTGCTATAGTTGTGAGCCCAATTTTTTAACATTTTTAAAAAAGAAATGAGGGAGCTGAGCTCAGAGCACTTACTCTTGCTCTGTGCGTCCAATCCAGAGGGGTAACGTGATAGCAGTCTGTTGCAGCATGTTCATGAGAACACCCCTACGCATGATCTTCCTCGGTCCATCAGAGTCGGAGTGGTGTCCTGCACTCCTTGCCTGCAGACGCTGTTCGTTACGTATATTCTTGATCTCAGTGATCTTACCCAGTGCTTTCCTGTATAATCTACATGGGAGGAATTTCAAAGAATCTTGTTTAGAGGTCAAGCATGAATAGAGAATTTGGAGTATTCCTAGTCATTCCTGTAAAAAGAAAAGATAAAATAGATAATCACATGCAATGACTTTCTAACTTTCAATAAAGGTTATTTTTACTTTTGGTAAGCCCTCAAAAACTTTTCGTCAGATTTACTGGATTTTTGTTGAGAAATAGCAAGATACTATCAATACAAAGATGCTGTAGAGATTTCACATCCTAAAGTGGCATATTAAACAAATAAAGAGGCAAAAATTAATTTAGGTGCCGGGTCAGGGATATAAACTCTCAACAACTTCAGCATGCACTATACTATACTATACTCCATACAGTGTACATGCATTCAAAACCTACAAACAGTGACACAATGCTATCTCCGTGTGAAGCCTCAAGATCGTTGTGCGGGGAGCAATCGGGGTGGAAACGTCCTAGCGTAGGGCAGCATATTGCCATGATGTAGCGTTCCTTACATGTAGTTATGGTAAAATTCACCGGAAATCATAGATTTACCAGATAATCTTGTACAAACATCTTTTGATATATATGGAAAAAAAAACATGAGACTATATTTAACACGTTTCTTTTCAATTTCTTCTTTGCTACCAAAACTGCACATGAGCTTTAATACTGGGTACTGATTAACCCTTAGTGTACTGAGGTGGGGCCTGGGAGGGCCCGAAGATGGATAATTTCTGAGTTTTGTATATTAAACACAAGGGAAACTGCTTTACATGTTCCCCCTCTTATCACCTATAATTTCTTCTTTAAACTGTAATTATCATCTATTCTAATTGATTATTGGTTTATATAACACACTGAAACAGTAAGGATTAAGTCAAATGATAACTAATTTAATTTCCAGAATCTCAAATTATGCATGAAAAATTTTGTAATACAGACCTATCTATATGCATAGATGAACTTTCCCTCCCATGTTTACCAGTGGGTTCTAGATTTATGGCAGTGTCATCTTATCTTGACACACACAAAATGTTCCATGTGAGCAATCTTCACAAAAATACTCTTCTTTGAACTTCATGTCTTGGGATGGCTGAAGTCCAAAGAGGTAGTTGTTCAGTTATGAATTACAATATCTGTACACTTTGAATAATTGGATAATCTACACTTCACTTTAAAGATAAAGTTGAGTTCTGGTCAAGCGATTGCATTGTGAAAGAAACTGTCTCAAAGCAATTGGGAAAGGCTGATCATGTCTACACAAGAATTGGTGTTTTGGTATCGTCAAATTGATAAGAAAATGACCCAATCTCGATGAAAAGCACGTGCACTGCACACAGAAAAGGGTATATGGGACTGCACAGACATGTGGCAAGAATGTTTGGCCCGAACACTTCAGCTATTCCTTGTCATATTTCGAATATGAGGGCATTTGAAGAGCAATCCTTTTCAGGGGACATTCCTAATATGATGTTCTTTCAAATTGACATATGGCCTTTTCACACGAGAGTAAAATTCATGGTATGGAAAGCTGATTAGTTTAAAGCTGATAAACTAATCAGCTCTAAAGCAAATTTTCCCTGTGTGAACGTCGAACTATACGATGTTCGGACAGATATGAACTCGCGATCTAAAGACCGGTCAGAGCAGGCTACAGATATGAAGTTCATATAGAGGAGGCAAGAGATTTTGTGTGTGAACAGATATTCGTCTTTAACTGGGCGGAGCTTAAGACCGAGTGCGCTCGCTTTGATTGACACGACGTGCTATTATTGTGCGCAATGGCCCAACTGCACATTTAATCAGCAGTGAATCTCTAACGATCGCACTGAAATTTTTTCTGTGTAAATGCTATCGTATCATTTTAAAGCTAATTAGTTTAAACCTCTTTAAACTAATAAGCTTTAAATACGCTGAATTTTACCCCTGTGTGAAAGTGGGGATAAAATGAATGAGAAAAGTCAAGAACTATTTTTCACCATTGCCAGAACACAATCATCTCTAAATCCAAGGATACTTACTCGGCCTCATTCTCTGCATCTGACAGTGCTGATTGATAGAGGCTGCGGAGCTTGGTGCGGTAGTAAGGGGAGATCTTCTGATTCTGGTTTATACTTTCCTGCGTCTTTGTGATTTGGTTCAGGTTTGCCTCACTCCTTTCTTTGCCCTGCCAAGAATAAAATGTCAGTAACTTCATCAGATTTCAAATTTAGTTCAACTTTACATCCCCACTGCTCTTTCTCTCTTTTTTAGTCTTCCTCCTTTGCTTTTTCTAAGGAATGGAATGGCCCTGGTTTAGTATATTTGCAGTCCAACATGAAATAACATACACGGAATCAACACAATAAATCATCAGTACATCAGTCCAAGTACATGTATAATTTCCTATTACCAGAAGTTTAAAATATTTCCTTTAAATTAAACTAAAGACATGCAAACCCCCATTACTACAAATATACAGTGTCTACGGAAATCATACAACAAAAAATTTGGCAGCCAAGGGATTTAGTTCCTGGTGAAAAAGAGTCAGCCCATTAGGTATGATCTGATTTTTGTAAAACACGCATTTCCCACAGGAGGGCTCCACAATAATTTTTATCATAAGGGGTCTGGACTGAAATTGTTTAGGTCTGTTTGCATGAGCCTGCAGTATAAACTCGAAAATTTCGAGGCCCATTTGTAACGTAACCCCTATTAGTGTCGAGCCCTGACTATACATGCCAGGCCGAGTAATCTCGGGCATAGTCTTCAACTTGGCAGTCCAGGGATTCAGAATTCTGGCAAACAAAAATGTTAATATCCAGAGAATACCCAACCAACCTGGTGCGTCTCTCTAACTAGACGATAGAGCTCAGCTAGCATTTCCTGGATGGATGCTGAACTGCCTGCCCCAGGTCCACTGGCTTTGCTGCTCTCCCCTGGCCTCTCTTCATCTGGTTTAGGCTCCGTCTCTGTCCCACTCCCTGCTGCCCACTCCGATTGAGGCGTCTTGCCTGGGGAATCCACGTTCGGCTCTGGGGAGATGGAGCTGGGAGCTATCACTTTCTCATCTTTGCTGGCGGCTGAGGGGGTGGCCCCCGAGGATTTCCCTCTTCTCATCTTCATGAGTGGAGTTTGGCCAAGAACAACTACCGATATGCAATGAATCTATGGGGTCTCCTGATAAAAAGAAGCAAAAATTCATTGCATTCATGTAAATAGTTAATATCATAAAATTTAAGATAGAATATGTTGCAGTATCATTATTGGCTTTTTCATTTAATAAAATCAAAGCAAGACAACAACAAATATCTTTGAAATTCATCCAGAAATATCTTTTTTACCACTTCATAAACATTTTTTTAAACTAAAAGGAAAAAAAGAAGACAAAATTATAAAAACCTGGGAGTGGAATTATTTGTTCTTGATTGTTTATTTGGCCAGAAGAAAAGAAACTTGACTGCCATTCCAATTTTAACAGTTTAAGTAAAGATGGGATCCATAGGCCGATGCATATGTCGAACTGTGTCAAACATTCACTGTTGCAGTAGTCAAAAACAGACAACAAAATCACTCTAATCAAGATTTAATTTTCTTTAATTTGCTAGATTACCTTACTCATAGACTCTTCAACTCTTACTACATGTATGTTACAAATTTGGGGTTTCAGAGTTAAAGTGAGATTTAAAATAATTATTTTCCTCTCAATCATGCATGATCTAGACTGGACTAATCCCCGCTAGGACACACAAAACCTATTGAAGCCTATTCACCTGTTAAAACTATAGTGGAGTACAAGCTTATCTCCAGATAAGTTTGTACATGTAAAAGTGTTGGGATCTACAAATGTACATTTCAAGATGTCTGCCATCTGAAGACATACCCGAAATGACGATAAATTGGCTACTAGTAGACTCTAGGGTCAATACATCTACAACTAGCTTAGCCTTATCTGAAGATAAGCTTGTACTCCAAAAAAGCTTTTAGGGGTGAATAGGCTTCAATAGCTTTTGTGTGTGTATCAGCAGGCCTTTCATGCTTTCATGCAGAATCTATGTGGGGGATAGAGGAAACCAATGCATGTGATGCCATATCTAACTTTGATAGATCTAGATTAGAATAAAGACAGCTTTGTTTTCTTTTTTTTCCCAGAAATATTTAGCACTCTTAACTTATAACAGTTAAGTTTTAATAATCTCATTCTCATCGACATGACAGTGACACCACTCATAGCGACTTTACTATACATGTACTTCGTGTGTAGACTCTAGGCAGTCATACACCTCAATACTTTCAAAACACCACTGCACAAAAGTCACCAACATTCACTAAAAATCGGCATTTAATTTATAAAAACCGACACCAACATATCCATGAAATACAATAAATTCAACTCAACGATGTTGGAAAAGATACATGTAATTCCAAAAATGAAATCCGTAATTTACTGTCAGTTCTGGCGAAATAGGGTATTGCAACTCGCAAGTCATTGTGTACATTTCCCGATCGCCGCGAGCACTGACATCTCCCCCCCCCAAAAAAAATTCAGTCGTTAAAATTTGGTCCCTATCGCGCACATGTAAAAGTCCTGATTTTCCATGTGTGCGATCGTAGAGATTGATATGCACGCGCGATACCGAGTTTCTTTGTGGACAAAATTTTATTGGCCGAGTTTAGTCTAAAACATCGGCTTAGTGAAAACAACATGCGATCGCAAAAAAACCGGCGGGGATTTCTTAGGTTTTGGACATAACTTTGACTTTGGATTTTGCTGGAAATATCAGAAATTCTTCCTAACGGCCATTTAAGGTAGGAGTGAGATTTTAAAGAGTTGGATTTGAATTTTGAAAGGAAGTATTTGAAATATTTATCTTATTCCCCCCCCCCCCCTTAGCTTAAAGGGATTCGGAAACTTTGTGCAGGCTTGATTTAATAAATTGTTGAATTTTGATATCTGTCTTGTATAATGATGTTCAGAAGGATAAATAAATAGCCAGGCATAGAAAGGTTTTCAAATATACAATGCTATTATCAAGATATCTATGACTGAATACTCCCATTTACGAAAGCGTATGGCCATACGCTTTAGTCTGTGGGGGAAAATGAGTCTGGCATTTCCGGTCACTTGCATATGTTTACTTTTGTGAAGCACACATGTGATGATTTTGAAGTGCTTTTTTTTTTTCCTGGGCTTCATTTTTACACCATATTACATACACTGATAGCATGTAAGGCCAGGCAGCTCAGATTTTATCAAGCCTCTACAAAGTTACCAAATCACTTTAAGTAGATGCGATAGAAAATGACTAGTATTTTTGCATTCGTCCCGCTTAGTGCCATAGTGGTCAGTATGACACTATAGTATTAGTATTACTTGGTGTGACACCACCTTCAAATTTCAGAACAAATCAGCCTTGCCCATTGTGCCCTTACTAGTTTAGAGTCCCAAAGTCATAATTATGAAAATGAAACAGAAATGGCTCCAGTCCACAATACCATATAAAGAATATGTATGCAGTGCTCCTGGCCCTTGCCTTTGGGCCTAGCTTGACCCACTCACACTTATGCGAGGTTATTGTAGATAACCTTGCACTCCTTACCTTCATACCGTGAGCAATTGCCTCCCATAGCAAGTGTGTGATATCTTGCACATATGTGTGCGGCTGTGGAGCAAGATCACCGACCAAAAACAGCTTGAAAATTTCACTTGATCAAGATGATAAAGATATAGTCAAGGATTGTATTTCCGAACAGACTGTATTACCGAACGTGTACAGTTAAGCACCTAAAATGGGTTTTCATACATGTGGGATTACGCGTATGAAAACCCACTTATACATATGTACAAGCTTATCTGAAGATAACCTTGTACTCAGACTAGCTCTTTTATGGCTGAATAGGCTTCAATAGCTATTGTGTGTATCAGCTGGCCCTTTTCCAGGTTAGATCATTCATACAGGAGAGGAAAATAAATATTTAAAATTTCACTTTCAATTCTGAATCCCCAAATTTGTGGCACAGTAAGAGTTGAAGAGTCCCTGAATCAGGTAATCTAGCAAATTTAAGAAAATTATGTCTTGCTTAGAGCAATTTTGTTGTCTGTTTTTGACTGCTGCAACAGTGAATGTTGGACACAGTCCCACATAGGCAAGGGCCTATGAGTGATGAAAACCACACTATTGAAACAAAGGTTGTGTCTTTTTCCCATAGGTTTCACACCTTCGGAAATACAGTACCTTTTTCATGGGACCAAAACGCCGCGTCGTCGGGAAGGGGTTCACTCGGAAGGGAATATCGTATTAAATCTATGTTGTCTTTTTAAAATTCCATCAACTTCTTTTTCTGTAGGACTTTGAGCATTCATTATGTAAGTTTGACAGATATTCGTTTGATATTTTATTTGCTATCGTTGATTTTCTGAAAAGTGTTCGGACACTGGATCCACCACCATACCTTTTTCAAGGGACCAAAACGCCATGTCGTTGGGAAGGGGTTCACTCAAAAGGGAATATCGTATTAAATCTACGTTGTCTTTTTAAAATTCCATCAACTTCTTTTTCTGTAGGACTTTGAGCATTCATTATGTAAGTTTGACATATATTCGTTTGATATTTTATTTGCTATCGATGATTTTCTGAAAAGTGTTCGGACACTGGATCCACCACCATACTATTACTTGATACTATCGAAGGATCTGGCATGAAATTAGAATTAGATATTCTATCATTCTAAAATGTGGAACTGGAAGGAAGTATTTTCTCAAAATTTTGCTGATTATATTGGTGTTTTTACCTCTTCAACTTAGAGGTCGTGACAGGCCAAAATTGACACAGCCCCATATAGTGATGGTCCCGTGAGTGAGCTTGACCTCGCACTAGCCGCTCTCTCACACTCAGTCATCTCATACACATACATGTACCACTCATAGGCCCTTGCCTATGTGGGACTGTGTCCAACATTCACTGTTGCAGCAGTCAAAAACAGACAACAAAATTGCTCTAAGCAAGACATAATTTTCTTAAATTTGCTAGATTACGTGATTCAGGGACTCTTCAACTCTTACTGTGCCACAAATTTGGGGATTCAGAATTGAAAGTGAAATTTTAAATAATTATTTTCCTCTCCTGTATGAATGATCTAGCCTGGAAAAGGGCCTGCTGATACACACAATAGCTATTGAAGCCTATATCCTATTCACCCATAAAAGAGCTAGTCTGAGTACAAGGTACATATCGTGACGAACGGACGTGCATGACACACTGCTCCGACTCCGACGGCTTCCGGACTGTGGACTATAATACCTTTTTCATATTCCTTGGATATTCTGTTTGGATATATATACGAGATACTGGAAAAAGGAACAAACTCGGTGTGAACAGGTAAGCGGCATTGGGCAGCCAATGGCTGAGTACATAGGTTCAGTAGACGGGATGGACGGTGACCAAGCAGACGAGGGGTTTACAGTAGTCAGGCCTAAGGTTAGAAATAACAAGAGACCAAGATTTCGATCAGAAGAAAATGGTTCAGATTTACCACCAAGCCCGCCTAGAGAAAGGCCCGATCAGGAAAACCTAACGATAAGCTTGAAAGGAATAGAGGGAAATGTTGCAAGACTCGGGCCACTAGTAGTAGCGAGAGAAATAGGAAAAATAACGGGTGAAACCGCAATTGAATCAGTTAGTAGGAAAGGAAATGAACTAACCATTAAATGCAACACCTACAACCAGGTAAAGGCATTCATGAATGTGACTGTTTTTGGTGGCATTGCAGTGAGGGGGAGCAATACACATGCTACGGGCTCAAAAGGAGTGATAAGCGGCATACCGCTGGAAACTACAGAAGAAGAAATACAGATAGAGTTGAAAAGACAAGGAGTAATTACTTGTATAAGACATTAAGACTGAAGAAAAGAAACGAGCAAAGAAAGTTAGAACCATCTCGATCTATGTTATTGATGTTCAAGAGCAAAACCCCACCAGAGAATATTAGGTTAGGATTTGAAAGCATTCCTATCAGGCCTTATATGGAACAAGTGATCAGATGCTACAAGTGCCAACACTTCGGTCACCTAAGCAAGAGCTGCCATTCCAAAAGCCCGCGCTGCGCTAGGTGCGGCAAAGAGCATGAATTTAAAGACTGTCTAAACCAGACTTTGGCGCCAAAATGCGCTAATTGTTTAGGCCCACACTCAGCAGCTTATCAAGGGTGCCCTAAATATAAAGAACAAAAAGAAATTCTCAAAGTGAAAAGTGAAAAGAACATTTCCTACGCCGAGGCTGCCAAACAATTCAAAGTAAAACCCTCTCTAAATACTACGACAACACAACCTGTACAAAACAAAAGAAGCCCTCCAATTCAAACTATGGAGACCTCCATCAATGATCCGACTAGTGTAACCACCCAATCAAACCAAAATGACCACCATGATGTGAATGACCCCAATGTTCCATCCACGTCAGGCATGGAAATGCTTTCAAATCAACAAAAAAGGCCGGACCCAAAACCTTTGGACCATACTGTAATGAAAGACAGCTTCGTAGAGTTTATATCATCTATTTATCATAATTTATCTCACTAAAACAGAAAACAGACTGGAAAAATATTTTGAAAATAGTAATTGAACAGAGTACAGAAATCTTAAACATCAAAATAGAACCATCCATTTTGATGGCTCTTTTGAATGAGGAAAAAACACTTTAATGAGCATGACAGGTGACGCAATCCAGGGATTGCACATAGCCCAATGGAACGCACAAGGTTTAATACATCATATGGATGAGTTTCAAAATTATATTTACAATTGTGACGAAAAACCTCACATTATTTGTATCCAAGAAACTTGGTTCAAGGACGACAGCTGTAGTTCATTCCAGGATTACAATGGACTTTTATTAATAAGAAACACCGGTCCCAGAGGTGGGTGTGCTGTATATATTAGAAATAATGTAATAGTTATATCTTATACTCAAAAGACGATAGAGCCAAGTGGTGAACTTCAAATCGTCGAATGCATTTTTCAAAACACAAAGTTCACGATAGTAAACTTTTACAATCCCTGCAAAAGACTTAGTAAACCAAATCTAATGGCAATAACTCGTCATATGAATAATAATTTGATAATTTGTGGGGATTTCAATGGTCACAACACTATTTGGGGAAGTGAGAAAACTGATCCAAACGGTCGAGAAATCGAAGGATTTGCAACAAACAGCAATCTTATAATATTGAATGACGGGAAAGGAACCCGGCTAGACCCACAAACCGGGAAATTATCTTGCCTTGACCTAACGTTAACCACCCCAGTTTTAGCAGCAAAAAGCAAATGGGAAACAACTCGAGAAAATTTGGGAAGTGACCATTTTGTGATAAATACTTATATAGGAAAGTTAAAACATATTCAGGTACCCAGGAATACCGACAATAGGTGGTCCTTCAAGCTCGCAGATTGGAGACTTTTTAAAGAATTATCAACAGCACAGATAACCGACGAACTATTAGAAGATTTGGATATTCAGACTTCCTATGATAATTTTGTAGCAAGATTATATGAAATAGCAAAAAATGTATCCCCAAAGTGAAAAGAAAAAATGGTGGGAAACCACCAATGAGTTGGTGGAATGACAAGTGCAAAATAGCTATCAAGGAAAGAAACGCCGTACGAAATAAGCTTACAAAGTATTGTACTCCTCAGTTGTTATTAGAGTATAAGTTCAAAAGGGCGTATGCCCAACGTATCATTAGAGAATCAAAGGTGCTTCACTGGAGAACCTTTTGTTCAAAAATAAGTCGTTTTACTCCCATAGGAGAGGTATGGAGAAAAATACGGGAAATCAATCTGAACGAATCAATCTTGAAAAAAGATATACATTCTTTGTCATCTAATGATAATCTAATAATAACAAATGACAAGGAGAAGGCGGATGTTTTGGCAACAGAATTTGCAGAGGCCAGTGATAACCGAAGTGTGTCAAAACAAAAACATTCACGACTGGATTCCAGTCTGAAAAGCAAACTTGAAAAATCCCCTCTTAACACAACAATAGACAAACCATTCTTAATGCATGAACTAATAAGTGCGATAGAAAGGTCAAACAATTCATCCCCAGGCCAAGATGAAGTAACTTTGTCTATGATTTCCAAGTTACCTACTAATTCGCAGTTAACCCTACTTAAGTTATTGAATAGAATCTGGGACAAGACCGAAATTCCGAATCAATGGCGTCATGCTATTCTGGTGCCAATTCCTAAAAAGGACTTAAAGCCTTCTCTCCCCTCTTCTTATCGACCCATAGCTCTTACTTCAGTACTTTGCAAAGTAATGGAAAGGTTGATTCTAAACCGCCTGAATTGGCATTTTGAGTGTATTAATATGAATCCCATTCAAAGTGGTTTTAAAACAGAAAGGAATACTCTAGACCTCTACTCTAGATACGGATGTAGCCAAAGCTATGGCAAATAGAGAACATGTTTTGACAGCATTTATAGATTTCGAAAAAGCATACGATACCATCCCTAGAAATAGTATACTTATCAAACTTCTAGATTTGGGATTTTCCAAACACACAGTGGAATGGATTCAATCTTTTCTTTCAAACAGAACATTCCAGGTAAGAATTAATGGCATGTTCTCAGAAAAATTCATCCAACCAAATGGAATCCCACAGGGCAGTGTTCTCAGCCCCTCTCTGTTCAATGTTTTCGTTCATGACCTTCCCCGATCAGTAAGTCATTCAAAGTTGTCACAATTTGCAGATGATGTGGCAATATGGAAACAGGGAAAGAATTTGAACTTCATAACTAAGCAACTACAATTGGACCTAAATAATTTGACTGACTGGTGTAATACATGGGGAGCCAATTTGTCTCCTAGGAAGACGAAAGTCATAGTGTTCACAAACCGTTCTTTCACCAAGCCATTACTATCCATTCAAGGCAAAGAAATAGAAGTGGTAAATGAATTCAAGTTTCTAGGTTTAACCTTTGATTCTCATCATTCCTGGAACAGTCATATAGAAAGTGTATTTTTAAGATGTAAAAAGCGTCTTAATGTTTTGAAATGTTTAACGGGAACATGGTGGGGTGCAGATACCAAAACTCTACTGTTATTGTACAAATCATTTATCAGATCCATATTGGACTACGGATGTGAAATATATGATTCGGCAAAAACTACCAAAAAGAAAAAACTAGATATGATTCAGTTTGAAGCATTAAAGATATGCTCTGGTACAACATTTTTCACTTCTCTTGCGGCACTACAAGTAGAATGTGGAGAGATGCCCTTAGAAATCAGACGAATTCTACTTAGTTCAAAACAAAGAATAAAAATTGAATCGTCTGACAAAAACCATCCAACCAGAGAATGTTTACAGGTTTGCTGGCAATATCGTCTCTTACGTTGGAAAGATGAGATTCCTTTCTACTTAAGAACCATCAGACCAGATGGACCGATAGAATCATATATTCCACCCAAACACCCACCATGGCTCTCCTCATACCCAATTGTTTCCACTGACCTATCAGAACAGATGTCAAAGAAAGAAAGTTTTAACTACGATATGAAAATCAAGACAATTGAACTTATAAATGAAAAATGGTCAGAATATGTGCATATATACACTGATGGATCCAAAACTAAAGAAGGAGAGACAAGTTCAGCAGTATATATTCCAAAATATGAGGTAACAAGTGAATGAGTAAATTACGCAATGCGTAATAAATGTCCCTGCCGGAAGTGCAGATCTGTGGAAATTAACTAGCCTGAACCTTAAAACTTCAGTGAAAAACTTTAGTGAATAAAATAATAATGTTACTGCATGCAAAAGAAGAGAATACCAACAATGCATGTATACAACTGAAATATAAAACATGAAAACATTATGAACCTTCAGCCATTTTGAATAAATTTGCATAAATTTGCATGAATAATAAATTTCAAAATTCCGTGTAGAAGTTTGGAAGCCCCCACCCAGCCCTATCAGATAAAACAATCGGAATCAAAATCCGATGTGAAATAGAGGAGAAGTAGCATTTTTCGTCGATTTTGAATAAATTTGCATAAATTTGCATAATTAATGAATTTCAAAATTCTGTGTAGAAGTTTGGAAGCCCCCACCCAGCCCTATCAGATAAAACAATCGGAATCAAAATCCGATGTGAAATAGAGGAGAAGTAGCATTTTTCGTCACTTTTAAATAAATTTGCATAAATTTGCATAATTAATAAATTTCAAAATTCTGTGTAGAAGTTTGGAAGCCCCCACCCAGCCCTATCAGATAAAACAATCGGAATCAAAATCCGATGTGAAATAGAGAAGAAGTAGCATTTTTCGTCGATTTTGAATAAATTTGCATAAATTTGCATAATTAATGAATTTCAAAATTCTGTGTAGAAGTTTGGAAGCCCCCACCCAGCCCTATCAGATAAAACAATCAGAATCAAAATCAGCCAAGAAATGACGGAGAAGTAGCATTTTCTAACATTTGAGCACACACGGACAGACGGACGGACGGACGGACGGACGGACGGACGGACACACACACACACACACACACACGCACACACGAACGGAGCCCGTTTCATAGTCCCCTCGCGAACTTCGTTCGGCGGGGACAAAAATAGCAAAACGCATATCTCCAGTGTCAATATTTCGTGCTGAACAGATGGCAATTTTCTTAGCACTCAAATCAATTCTAGAACTTTCACCAAAGAAGGTAGTGATATTCTCAGACTCTCTCAGTGTTTTGGAAGATTTGACTGATTCAAAAAGGCATTCAAATCTTAAGTATGAAATCTTAAATACCTTTAACGCAAGTAGAAAAAAGAGGCATAAGCGTACGATTTGAATGGATACCATCCCATTGTGGTATTGCGGGCAACGAGAAGGCCGACAGTTTAGCCAAATCAGCAATAATACAAGATATTGAACTAGTTCTATCGCCCAACTGTAAAGACATGTTTTCAAAATTATATGATAATGCGACGAGGCAATGGCAGAACCAGTGGGATAATTCCCAGAGAGGTCGATTTTTGCACCATATTCAACCGAAAATTAAGCCTACCTTTGAATCTAACTTACATAGCAGAAGAGATGAAAGTATAATTCATCGACTAAGAGTCGGAAGTTGCCTTTTGAACGAAACTCTTTTCAAAATAGGAAAACACCCGAATGGTCTTTGTTTATTTTGTAGTAAAGTAGAAAATGTACAGCATTATATCATTGAATGCAGGCAATTTGATAAAGAAAGAAGGCAACTACGACGAAGAATGAAAAACATGCCTCTTAGTCTGGAAAACGTACTTTCTTCAAGAAGTCAACGAAATATATTAGAATATGTGCGACAAACAAATAAATATGATGTCCTGTAACTATATTTTCTTCTGCCACTATTATCCAGAAAGTCCGAGCGATTCAAAATGATCGTTTATAATTATGTGCCATATACATATATATATATATATATATATATTGAAATCGTTCATAAAATTTGAATAATTTAAGTCATATATTCATGTTTAAATAATCTCTAGGAAAGCTTCGTTGCAGGGAAGGAAGTGAGGTTTGTTTTTTGTTTGTTTAGTCTTGTGGGAAAGTCTGGGACATCCAGTTTTCCATTTGACGCCACGCAACTCCCTGCAACAGGCCTATCGCCAAAACTATTATGTATGTAAATTTGTAAATTCTCCTTCACGTATGTAATGTATATAATTTGTTGAGGTACTGTTGGTCTCTGTCCGTCCGTCTATGTGTCCAATGCATGCTTCTGTTCTGTCCTTTGTTTGGGGCAAAATTTCGTTTGTTCTTATTTTTAATACTTATTCAGTATAAACAGGGTATTAATTTTCATGCGTGTTTATTTTCATCCACCGTTCAGGTTTCTGTCGTTCTTGACAGGACGACATCGGCCAAAACAAGGAAACTTGAGTGACGTCATGCAATAGCGGTGCACTGTGTATCTGAGTGGCCTAGATCCATGTGATTGAGAAGCCCGCTCAATGTACGCAGCAGGGTTGGCCGGGACGATACATCCCCCAGCAGTGAACCAGCGAAAGCACAGGCGCACATAGTTTTCAAGCTAGGGACAATATTATAAATAACCCGACTAGACAACTTTTACTTAACCAGACGAGGCGTAAATAGTCAATCTTGACTGAACGCCAAAAATACAACTTAACAACAACAAGGTTATCTTCAGATAAGCTTGTACATGTATAAATAAGTGTATGCATGGTGGTTGATTCAGTGTCCGAACACTTTTCAGAAAATCAACGATAGCAAATAAAATATCAAACGAATATCTGTCAAACTTACATTATGAATGCTCAAAGTCCTACAGAAAAAGAAGTTGATGGAATTTTAAAAAGACAACATAGATTTAATACGATATTCCCTTCCGAGTGAAACCCTTCCCAACGACGCGTCGTTTCCCTTGAAAAAGTTTCTGTATTTCCGAACGTGTGAAACCTAGATCTATGGGAAAAGGACCTTTGTTTCAATAGTGTGGTTTTCATACGCGTAATCCCACGCGTATGAAAACCCATTTTAGGCGCTTAACTGTACACGTTCGGTAATACAATCTGTTCGTAATTACAATCCTTGACTATACATGTACATGCAATAGACCCTACATGAACATTAGCAAATGGGACTAAGCGTTATAATGTAACAGATTAATAGAGGATATTGGCATACGAATTAATTGATTAGTGTTTAATACATATCATACGGTTGACATAAATATGGCTGTGTATACCTACCTAATCGTCAAGTTCTATTTGTAATCCAAAATCTATGGAAATAAAGTTAATTATTACCAGATTGTGAGGCGCGGCGCCACAGATGACTGAAGTTACCGAGAGATTATCGTGGCCGAAAAGCCGCCGAATCGAATACGTGCGCTGCTCAAATAGGTCAATTTAGGTCTGTGGTTTTGAATAGTGAGCACTGGTCTGCCCGTAGACGTTATACCGCTAGACCAAGTTTTGATCCCTATTATACTATGCATGGAGCAGGGAAATGTAATTTTGGATGACTTTTTTTTTTTTTTTTTTTTTTTGAGAGGAAATGTGTAGGGCCTACAATTTTGAATGAAATGACCAATTTAAAAAGAATTGATCGGTGTATATTGCACTTCAAATCATAACAACTTTTTTTGGTGGGTTAACCGTACCGTTCAGCTCCTTTGGAATCGTACGTAGGGTCCGAGGGGAGGTCGGGGTAAAAAAAAAAAAAAAAAAAAAAAAAAAAATGCCCGCCGGGGGTCCAGATCGACACCTGACCTGAGGCTCCCATGCCCCTCTGGATCTGCAGTGATTTTAGAGAGGGATGTCGAGACGGACAAGAAGCAAAGGAAAGCGGAATCTAAGCCGTCCGAAGGCTGTCTTACTTTCAAACTACTTTAGCTTCATGCTCATTTGAGGCTTACATGGATCAGGCAGAAAGGGATGAGTAACTGTATATGCGACGCTTCACCTGCTCAGTACCGTATAACACATTTTTAACAAATCACCAGTGGCGTGATGAGCCAAAAATCTTGAAGGGGCTCAGCACAGGCATACAGGCCCAGTTACTGAATACTTGCGAGCGAGAAAAGCGAGCAAGCAAAAAATTCAACACTTTTTAAATGAAAATGTAATTTTTGTCATAATAGGTTTTTTTTTCTCTCTCTCTCTCTTTTTCTTGTTTTTTTTGGCGTGGAACTTTTTGGGAGGGCTGCAGCCCCCCCCCCCCCCCCACCAGTACGCCAGTGCAAATCACGAAATCCTCCTTTCGAATGCAGAGGAGTGGAAATCCGCCGGTCATATAGGACGGTCGCTTTATATTTTATTTATTTATTTATGCTGCCATAGACTAAACCTCCATTGGAGCTGACAATGCCATTTACTCTTTTGAGAGTGGACTATTTTGCCTCCCAAAAGTGGATTCACCCCTCCAAATATTAAGAGAGTTATACCTCCACAACTCCGTGTACGATCTTGAATGTATTTTTGGCACCTCTCTTTTGACCAGCATTTTTTTTTTTTTTTTTTTTTTTTTTTTTTTAGCGTTCAGTGTCAATGTCTAAAATACCTGCATACGAAATATCATATGATCCGATAGGCCTCTGCAATCATTTTTCCTGGATGAATAGCCAAATTAGGAGTCAATTGTTTGTATACCGGAGACCGACTTGAGCTGGGACACTTTGTCCCCGCCGCACAAAGTTTTGAATATGCACGGAATATTAATTGATTATTCAATATCATATCGGAAGTTCCTGTTTACATGCAGATCATTTAAATAGAAATTAAATTTCTTTGCGAAAAAACGGTCGTCGAGATAGGTTAAAACTTATGGTTAAAACTAACAAAATTCCATATCGCCCAAAAATGTGTCTGCATGGACGGAGTGTATAATTATAGAGACCGTCATATCAAACGGTCACGGTTCCATGAATTCAAATGAAACTAGAGAATGTTGATGAAACTGTATTGACTCTTTCAGTGACGATGTGAATGAATGAATGAATGAATGAATGTCAATTTATTCAAAAACCAAACATCAAGATAATACAATCCCTGATACAAAAAATTTGCATGGTTTTTAGGACCCCGAAAGAAGCAGGGCTTGTGAGTGGGGCCCTATAAGGTACAAATAAATTAGTGTTCACACACTAACACTACGACATGGCAAGTATAAATCACAACAAATAGTAATGTATATACAATGGGAAAAGATGAACCTACAAAAAGGAGACCATAAACACACACACACACACACCCACACACACACCCCACACCCTCACACCCCATACACATCCACACCACACAGAGCACTCAAAACTAAAGTAGGCTGGCCAATCTACATAACATCAATTAAATGTTTCACATTAGCTTAACTAATTCATTTCAAATTGTCTAATAGGTATTTTTTACACTGAACTTTGAACCTAGAGAATGTTGTGCTGTTCCTAATATCAACAGGTAGTTGGTTCCACTCTTTAATACAAGTGGTTCGGAAAGAATTCAAAGAAACAGTAGTCCTTACATGAGGACGATGGAAGAGGTTTCTTTGACGCGTGTTGTAATTATGAATCCGTGAGTTAAGGGCAAATAATTCTTTTAATTGGCAAAATTGCGGACAAGAATTAAGTTTAAACACAAAAACCAAACAATTAAACGATACTAATTCATCAAATGGCAGTAACTTTAACTGAAGGAATAATGGCTTACTCGGCTGTCGGAAGTTGGAATTAGTGACAAGCCTTATTACTTTCTTTTGTAATACCTTCAATCTATCAATGTGAGTCTTAAATGTATTACCCCATGCAACATTGCAATAAGTCATGTAAGGAAGAACAATGCTATTGTATAAAGTTCTTAAAATCCTCTCTGGCAATATATATCTTAATCTACATATAACACATACACTTCGAGAAACCTTGGTGCAAACAGATTCTACATGGGGTTTCCAAGTCAGATGCTCATCGATAATAACTCCAAGGAATTGAACATGTTCACTACGGACAACACTGTGTTCCCCGATGTTTAGAGTATCAATATCATTCGGAATAATTTTACCTCTAGATCGAAAAACAATACATTTAGTCTTTTGAACATTTAGCAATAGCTTATTACAACAAAACCAAGCAAATAATTTTTTAATTTCAGCATTTGCAACCGTCATTAGAGTAACAATGTTTTTATGAGAGAGTAGTAAACTATAGTGTCGTCAGCAAATAGTGAATACGAAAATATTTTTGATGAGTTAATGATATCATTGATATATATTAAAAATAACAATGGACCAAGCACTGACCCTTGTGGCACACCATACTGAATAGAACCAGATTGCGATTTGACACCATCAACCACTACATGTTGTGAGCGGTTAAGTAAGTAGTTTTTAAACCATAATAATGCTGTTCCTCGCACTCCATAGTGTTCAAGTTTACTCAAAAGGATGGTGTGGTCTATGGTGTCAAATGCCTTTGACAAGTCTAGAAAAATTCCAAGGCAAAAATGTCCATCATCAAATGATTTTATGATAGTATCCAACAAGTTAAAAACGCCCATGCTAGTAGAAAAGTGTTTACGAAAACCAAATTGTTGTGGAATCAGAACATCTCTTTTCAATAAAAAATCGTTTAAACGCTTGTAGACTATTTTTTCTAAAATCTTAGAAAAAATTGGTAAAAGTGCTATAGGTCTGTAATTAATCAGATTCTTATTATTATCTTTTTTATACACAGGAACTATTTTGGCTACCTTTAGCTTGTCAGTCACAATTCCTTGCGACAATGATTTGTTGAAAATAACACATAATGGCTCAGCAAAAAAATGAATGCATTCCTTGACAACCCGGGGGGGGGGCAATATCATCCGACCCACTTGACTTTGATGACTTAAGTGAGGATGCAAATTTAGTGATTTCAAATACAGACGTTGGTCTAAAAAACAAAGATGAATTATCGTTACTTGGCTTTAAGTATTCATAAAAAGACTGTGGGACTGAAGGAATCTCTCTACTTATTTTAGTGGGTAATCCTATAAAATACTTGTTAAAAGCTTCTGCCTTCTGTTTACTCGACACCAGAGATGATCCTTCATGAATCATCTCAGAAGGAATTGAGCGCTTCCTACCTCTTCCTAACAGTTCATTAATGTGTGACCAAGTTTTTTTAATATCACCTTTTACGCGTTGAAACAAGTCGTTATAATAAATCTTCTTTGCTAGACGAAGAGTTTTAACCAAAATGTTTTTGAACTCTACATACTTCTTTTTATTCACATCAGTTGGTGTTTTGACATAACTGCTATAAAGCTTGTGTTTACGATTTATTGACTTCAATAAGCCACAAGTAACCCAAGGTTTCTTACATTTTTTGTTACCTGTCACTTGGACGACAGGAAAACACTGATCGTATAAATCTGTGAAAACGCGAATAAAATATTCATATGAATCATTAGCATTAACCAACAAATACAAATCCTTCCAGTCGATATTCAATAGTTGTTGCTTGAAAGATAAAATTCTTTCATCTGTTATTAGCCGCTTAAACATGGTTTGATTATTGGATTTAAAATTCATAAAAACACCCCTATTAACACAAAAGATAGGCATATGATCTGAAATGTCAGAACACAGAACACCAGCATTAAACTCGTTATGAATGTTTGTAAAATATTATCTATGAGTGTAGCTGTATTTTGAGATATACGAGTAGGCTTTGTTATGAGAGAAAACAAGCCACTTGAGTTCATTAAGTCAACAAAATCTTTAACCTTATCCTCACAATTATAATTCATCAGATTGAGGTTAAAATCTCCCATAATATAGACATCTTTATTTTCCCTGTTCAATATTTGCAACTGGAATTCAGTGTTTTCTAGAAAAGATGTACTGTCACTGTTAGGTGCCCTGTACATACAACCGACTATTACTTTCTTATTGCTACTACCTATTTCAACAAAAATCGATTCATAGCCTGGCTTTGGACCAGACAAATCATCCCTGATTTTACTCGCTAATTCTTCTTTAACATACAAAGCAACCCCACCACCAGTCTTATCAGATCGACATACATGAGCAAAAGAGTAACCTGGTATCTGAAATAAAGAAACATCAGAAGTGGGCTTTAACCAGGTTTCAGAATCACCAATTACTGAGAAGTTATGTTTGAGGTAGGACAATAAGGAAACTAGCTCATCAAAATTTTTATTTAGGCTTCTAGCATTTACATGTAGAATATCAAAATTATTACCTAACTGTCATGTGGCGCAGATAGACTTGTCGTTTTCATTCACCAATTACTCGACCACAGGAAAGGTATATGGATGGTCAATGTATATAAAAATTTTGAGCATAAATTAAGCATTCTAAATAATATGATTATAATCATATGCTACGATAGAATATTTTAAAAAGATATTACCTTATTTAAAATTAAACAATTATAGTAAATAAATGAGAAACCAAAAAATAATCATGGGACAAAAAGAAACTCAAATGTAATTTTCAATAATTCTTATGCATAAAGTTGGGTAAAGATATAATGTTTGGTATCATAACAAACGGTAATAAATTTCTAACAAGTTTTGTACACAATATTTTGTGAAATAATAGATGGTTAATGAAGAGCAGACATGTGAAAAGTAAGCATTGATCACATATTGTGAAGAGAACTAAACCCCTTGGCACAGTAACGGCACAGCCATGGCCACCGTGGCGAAGCCAAACTTGGCAGGGGCAGCCGGGACGGGCGACACACGAAATAAGCTATTGCCACAAATTAGCATATAAACCGGGGGCATGGCCCCTATATATAAAGTGCCCCCCCCCCCCCCCCCGGCCTACGCGTACGCTTGTGTTCCGGCAACGTTATTGCGGAGACAGCGCTGCCTTTTCTTATATATTTAGTTCATAGTTAAATTACGTTTCGTTTCAAATTGGCAACGCGTGATCATGAGCTTGAAAGTAGATTTCGTAGAACCTTCAGTCAACTCGGATCCAATAACAAAAGCAAATACTGTACCACCTGTATAGACTGTGCATGCATGCAGAGCAAAGAAGGCCGGCGAATGGTTCCCCTGTTGGCGCCTGTAGGAGGGAGGCTCTTTTTAACAGCATTACTTGTGACAAAAGTGGAGCTATATAATCTGTTACCACAATGGAACAATTTAACTTAACAACAAACTTTATTATTGGCTGTATTTTCTGGCCAACTGCGTTTAATTTAATATGGTTTCTGCTGTCTTTCAAGATATCAGACGCAAAGGCCTGCGGCACGGCTATGCGGTAAGAATCATGACATGACTCAGTCATATTGACTGATTGTCCAGGGTCAGCTCAGCTCAGCTGGGAGTTACAGTCCGCAGTCAAATCAGTGCCAGTGTAACGTTAGTAGTGGTCATTGTTTTTAGTTATTAATGTATTGTTACAGTAGCAGTCAGTCGATTTTGACTATTTTCAGTTTTTTATCACAAACAAATGAAGAGCTTAATTCCAATTCCAAAGCCTACATCATGACATGTACTGATGTAACTCTTAGCCTAAGGAGCTAAATCCATTTTTGACCGAAATTGATTTCTATAGATCAATTTGTTCATCTTAGACATGTATACTATAAATGTGGCTCTAGTCAAAGACAAAAAAGAAGACAATAAAGAAAAATGTGTAATGAAAATATTTAGAACTTTTATCACCATTGACATTGTATCCATCTCCTCCATACATCTCCTCACTCTATAGTATAACAGCAACAGAGAACATAACGTTCACTTCAAGCTACATGGACACGTACATCAGCTCCTTCTTTGTCATTCCCAAATCCCAAAACAGGCTGGCTTTAGATCCTTTGTTTGAATCCATTTTCCCCAAACTCCCTCCATCTCTAAGAAAGAGAACTTGAATTGACTTCCTCAAAGAACATCTCAGAATGTGCTTCTTCAATTCTACTTAATCTGTTAGTAGTAGACTAAGGGACAAAGCCTTCATTTGAATCCTATGGAAAAATGCACTATATGAATCCAATTATTATTAAAGGTAGGGTGTCTGGAGGATTTTTCTATCTCAGAAACTACACATTCAAATGATTTGATTTTTTCAGATCTTGTTGAAAAAACTGTAAAAAATACATGTACCAAATTTTATGTCAATCCATGCATTAATTATTCAGTAATGCTCAAATGAATTCTTGTAAATTTTCAGCTTTTTTTTCCCCATAGACGTGTAAAAATGAAATGGCACAAAAACGTGCTGCTGAAACACTGGCAGTGCGCACACACAGTGTGTGTAGTTGTGTGTAAATTTGCATAGGGCCCAGTGGGGCAGTAGGGGGAGGGCATTTTCAAATTGATATAGCAACATGATCTCATATTAGTTTCTCTAAAATTCCTGCAGAATCAAATTTGGAACATTTGAAATTACTTAAGTTCTTATGGACAAGTTTATAGCTCAACAACTTGCCGAGATGTCACTTTAAACATATCCCTTTTCAGTTTTTCTTAATGAAGGAATTAAGCATACAACTTGTCCTTAACACCAAAAGATAGGAAATATAATTTCCTATCATATGATACCAAATTTATTTCAAACTGCCAATGGGATCACATTTTTTTGTTAGTTCGAAAAAACCCTTACGCTGAAAAACTGTGTGCCATATTTTGTGCTGATTCAGCATAAAAACAGCTGACAGTATTTGGCCAACCTTCAGACACCCTATTAAAGGGAAAGTCCACCCTGGTAATAAGTTGATTTGAATAAAAAAGAAAAATAAAAGAAACAGATCAGTGAAAGTTTGAGCAAAATCCGATAAGAAATGAGAAAGTTATGAATTTCTGAAGTTGTAATCAATCAAATACAAATTGGCAACTCCATGACTTTCCTCTCCCATTTGTCCAGTACAGCAAATTTTTTGCTTCTTTTAAAACAACTTGTAATCAGGGTGGACTTCCCCGTTAAGTGTTAAATTACTTTTCCTTTTTTCTTACTGCATTCTTCTCTAACAGATTGGTGTCGATTATCCATGCTATTTTAGCATCAGCTGTCGGGACCATCTCAGTCATAGCGACGTACAAAGACATCATTTACGATGAGTGAGTACAGACCTTCAAGACCAGAAAATTGTGCATACCGGGGGTATTTGGGGGTAGTTTAATGTTCGCAAATTTCGCAAGTGGTTCAGACTCGCGTAAGTTTCATGCAGCAATATTACTGAATTACAACTGACAAACACCACATTTTTGCATTTTGTGAAGTTTCTTGCTGTGAAAATGGCTGTTGTTTACAATTCGCATAACTTCCATGTCTCGAAGTGAACATTTCTGGGTTTAAAGGACTCATTTTATGGATTGTACTTGTGTGCTAAATCCAAGTCCTTTGAAGGAGCGTAGAAAAATCAGGGAAACAGATAAATGGTAAAAATAAAGAAATAGGGTTTTGACCATAGGAAAGTTCCAAATTTTGTCAAGTTATATCACTGATATAATGTCGGCCAACTCTCCAATTTATCTGAACACACAAAATGACTACTGGGGGGTGTTCATAAAGCTGTTCGTAAAGTTACGCATGACTTTACAAACGACTTGAATATGAAGTGCCAGATAGGATGCCCAAAGTTTTTCCTGATGTTTTTAAACAAAGCGTGACTGTATTTCCAATAACCTCATTTAAATTATGGCAAAAAATATACATTGCATTAACAATTTTTGTTATAATAAGAAATGTTATTCTACATCTGCACAGTTCAACTTTAGGTGATCAATGCAGTTAAACAATGACTGAGCATCCCATTTGGCTTGTCATGTTAAAGTCATTCGTAAAGTCATGCATAACTTTACCGAACAGCTTTATGAAACACCCCCCTGGTAAATTTCAAAATATGTGACTGGTGCTAGATTTAGTGAATGTCAACTTTTGAAACATTCATTACTTTTCTTGTTAATTGCCCAATTTTGTTCCCACCTTTCACCAATCTATTTTTCTGCTCAAAAAGATTTGTCAGCTTTCACCCAATTCAACTTATTAGAAAGGTTGGATGTCCCGTGAAAGTGTACCAATCACCTGGAAAAATAACTTGTGTACTGCAAAATCACCCTCAAAGAACTTTATATCTGGCATTCTATACATTAGGTCAACAGTTTTAGGAGTATGAAGGAAATAAAGGATAACATGAAGGTGCACGCGCAGAACCAAACTCCGAGTTGGGTTCTGCACGAGCCC